>CAUYSK010016837.1:0-70273 GCA_963575035.1 Avahi laniger | reverse complement strand
CAAGACTAGGGTGCCCATTGTTACCACTTCTATTCAACATATTACTGGAAGTCCTAGCCAGAGCAATCAAGCAAGAGGAACAAATAAAAAGCATCCAAATTGGAAATGAGGAGGTCAAACTATCCTGTTTGCCAATGATATGATCTTTTATCTAGAAAACCCTAAAGGCTCCACTAAAAGATACCTAGAATTGATAAACAAATTCAGCAAAGTCTCAGGCTACAAAATCAATGTACAGAACTCACTAGCATTTCTGTATGCTAACAGTCAAGCTGAGAGTGAAATCAGGAACTCAATACCATTTACAATAGCTGCAAGAAAATAAAATACCTAGAAATATACTTAACCAGGGAGGTGTGAGATCTCTATAAGAAGAACCATAAAGACAAGCACCACATGTACTCACCATCAAATTGGTATTAACTGATCAACACATAAGTGCACATATAAGAATAACATCTATTGGATGTTGAGCAGAGGGAAGGGGGGAGGAGGGAGGAGGGGACGGGTATATGCATACACAGAGTGCAATGTGCACCACCTGAAGGATGGACATATTTGAAACTCGGACTTGTGAGGGGACAAGGGCAACATATGTAACCTAAACATCTGTACCCCCATAATATGCTGAAATAAAAAAAAAAAAGAAGAACCATAAAACACTGAGGAAAGACATCATAGATGCCACTAACAAATGTAAAAACATCTCATGCTCATGGATTGGAAAAAGTACCCTTATTAAGATGTCCATACTATCAAAGTGATTTACTGATTCAATCCAGTTCCCACCAAAATAATAAAGTCATTTTTTATAGATTTAGGTAAGTTAATCCTAAATTTCATATGGAATCATAAAAGAGCCTAAATAGCCAAAGCAATCTTACACAAAAAAATCATATCTGCAGGCATTACATTATCTGACCTCAAATACTACAAGTATTTGATTACTTTAGTAACCGAAACAGCATGTTTCTGGTATAAAGGTAGAGATATAGACCAACGGAACAGAAGAGAGAACCCACAAATAAAACCGTATAGGTAAAACCAACTGATTTTTAAAAAAGCACACAAAAATATATACTGGGGAAAGGGTATCCTATTCATTAAATGGTTCTGGGAAAATTGGCTAGCCACATGCAGAAGACTGAATCAGGATTCCTGTCTCTCACCATACACAAAAATTAACTCAAGATGGATTAAAGAATTAAATGTAAGATCTGAAACCATAAAAATTCTAGAAGAAAACATAGGAAAAATTCTTCTAGGCATTAGCGTAAGGAAAGAATTTATGACTAGGGACCCAGTGGCAAATATAGCAATAACAAATATAAATAAATGAGACTTAGTTAAATAAAAAGTTTCTGCACAGCAAGGGAAATAATCAACAGAGTAAACAGATAACCTATGGAGAAAATATTTGCAAGTTATGCATTCAACATAGGACTAATATCCAGAATCTACAACAACTCAAACAAATTGGCAAGAAAAGAAAACAATAACCCCATTAAAAGTGGGTACAATCGTAAGTGGTTTTTTCAAATGAAGATAGGCAAATGGCCAATAAACATATGAAAAAATGCTCAACATCACTAATCATCAGGGAAGTGCAAATTAAGCCACAAAGCGATACCACCTTAACCCTATCAGAATGGCCATTATTAAAAAATCAAAAACCAACAGATACAGGCATGGATGCCATGAAAAAGGAATGCTTATACATGGTTGATGGGACTGTAAATTAGAACAACCTCTATGGAAAACAGTCTGGAGATTCCTTAAAGAACTAATAGTAGAACTACCATTCCATCCAACAATCTTAACACTGGGTATCTGCCAAAAGGAAAAGAAGTTATTATATCAAAGACACGTACTCATAAATGTTTATTACAAGCACGTTCACAATTGCAAAAAGATACGAAATCAATCTGAGGGCCAATCAATTGATAGGTGAATAAAGAAAATGTGGTGTGTATATGTATACCATGGAATATTACTCAATCATCAGAAGAATGAAACAATGTCTTTTGCAACAACTTGGATAGAATTGAAGAACATCATCCTAAGTGAAGTATCTCAGAAATGGAAAAACTAACACGACATGTTCTCACTAACATGTGGGAGCTACACAATGGATATACATCTGCGACTCCCAACTAGCCGGGCATGGCCTGGTACTGGGCCATGATTTACTACCTGATCTTCCCTTCTCCCTGACTCCCTCCCTCCGAATTGTCTTCCATGAAACTTAGGAATTGGGCGCACAGCAAGAGGTGAGCAGCGGCCCAGGGAGCTTCATCTGTATTTATAGCCACTTCCTTTCACTCACATCACTGCCTGAGCTCTGCCTCCCTCTCCTCCCAAACTGGGTCCATGGAAAAATTGTCTTCCATGAAACTGGTCCTTGGTGCCAAAAAGGTTGGGGGCCACTGATATACATGGTCATATAGTGGTAGAAAGAACATTGGAAACTAAGAAGAGGGTGGGGTCGGAGGGGAGTGAAGGATAAAACGTACCTATTGGGTACAGGGTAGGCTACTCTGGTGATGGGCACACTAAAAGCCCTGACTTCTGCATTATACAATTCATGCACAAAACAGTAACACTTGTATCCCTCTAATATTTTGAAAAAAAATCTAAAACAGAGAAGATGTAAATAAGATCAAGTAGATTAAAAAATTCTATTTGTGATAGTTCAACAGATTAATCTGATTATTTACTTCTATACTTTGTGCATATCATAAAAGGATTAACTGAGAGTCACAAAATCAACTTTTAAAGTATGTCATTGTTTATTTAAACATAAACATATACAACTAATTCTATAGTGATGCATGAAATATTAAAAGTTTTTGTGCTTTCCCACTGAGAAGGGGGAAATAATCTTTCCTCTCTTTACGTGGACTCTGTTTGGGTCTGGGGTGGAGAGGACAGTGGGGTGCTGGAGAGAACACCTGAGTCAGATTATTAGGATCTGATATTTCAGGGTAGGAGTGACGGTATCAGTTTCTCTCAATTCTTCTTCATCTGAGAACATCTTAATTTTCTTTCCAGTCCTAAAAAATGTTTTGTTGGCTAGAGAATTCTGAGCTGACAGTTTATTTGTTTCAGTTCTTGGAAAATGTGTCGCTTTCTTTTGGCCTCTGTTGTTTCTGATGAGAAATCCACTGTAATTCAAAGTATTTTTCCCCTTGAGATAAGGAGTGGGTTCTCTCTCACTGCCTTCAAGATTTTTCCTTATCTTTATTTTCGGAAGTTGAATATGATGTGTTTTCGTGTGGTTTCTTTGGGTTTATTCTATTGTGATTTACTCAGCTTCTTGAATATATAGGTCTGTTTCTTTTGCCAAATTTGGAAATATTTCTTATGTATTTCTTTGAATACCTTTTCTGCCCCTCTCTTCTTATCCTCTTCTTCTGGAACCCTGAAGGCACAATGTCAGATCTTTGTTATTGTCCCACAAGTCCCTTTGACTCTGTTCATTTTACATTTTAGTCTATTTTCTCTGGTCAAGTTTACTAATTTCTATTTTGTATTTTTAAGTTGACTGATACCTTTATCTTCCCTCTCCAGTTTGTTGTTGAGCCCATCAATTTAGTTCTTTGTTTTTTAATAGCAGTACATATATTTTTTCTAGTCTTAAATTTCCATCTGGTCCTCTTTATAGTTTCTGTTTCTTTGCCGAGACTACACAATTTTATAAAATTAGTTTAAGCATGTTCGTAATTGCTTATTGAACCAATTTTATGATTGTTGGTAGAAAGTCTTTGTCAATTAATTCAAATATCTTTATTTTCTGAGTGCTGTCTTGTATTGATTTTTTTCCCATTCAGTTTGAGAACATCCTAGTTCTTGAAGTAATCAGTGACTTTTGATTAAAACTTGATAATTTCTGGTATTATGCTATGTAACTCTAGATCTTATTTATACATTTGTTTATGCATTTGTTTCAACTGTCTTTGACATCACTCTTGCAGGGACCAGCAGGACAGGTGATTCAGTGATGTCTCTATACTATCAAATGAGGGTAGAATTCTAGGTCCCCACTCAGCCTAATACTACATGGTGAGAGGGTTTCTCATTACTGCTGGACAGGGGTGGGAATTCCGGCTCACTGTGAGGCCTCCACTTATACCTTCCTGGCTGGGAGGGGTGGGAGTGACTTTTTATTGCTTCCACATTCCTCTACTGACACCATGGAGGGGGTGACTTCATTTGCTCTAGGAGGTAGTGAGAGTCCTGACTCTCCACTAAGCTTCTTCAGATATCACCTTACCAGAGAGAAGAAGGGATACTTAGTTACCACCAGCTGGGGGTGGCTATCTAGTTTCTCCTCTCTGCCTTTGTTGGTGAGGACAGGGACTAGGCCACCATTTTTCTTGTGATGTTTGGCTTAAGTAGACCAGTTATTGTTTAGGCCACCCATACTGGGTTTATGATTAGAAAGAGTAGGCTTTTGCTGGGACTTGTTTTTTGACCTTCATCTGTTAGGTTGCCAGCTTCTTCAGCTCCAAGTCTGGGACACATGTGGTGAAAAAAGAAAACACAGGGAACTTGCCTCATATCCTCCCTTGGGTCCTGTTATTCCCTAGCTGTTCTGCCTTCTTTGCTCCATTTCTCACAGTCTTCATTTGTTTGTTTTTATATAACGATGCCAGAGTTTTTAGTTGTATTATACACAGTGGGAGGAATAGGGAAAACATATATCTATTCTGTTTTCCCAGATGATGGATTTTGAGTTAATAGATTTTGAAGAAATGATTTGAGATAATTCATGGAAAATCAAAAGGCTGAAAAGTTACTCAATAATAGCCTTCCAATCAATTAAAATTGTGTGGAGAGAGATTAGTAATCATTCACATTCATTTTCATAAAGAAGTATTAAAAAACAGACTGACAGCCACAGATTAGATCACACCAACAATTATATGACCAATTTCTTTAGGAAGAATGTTTTGAATAGTCTTTCTCAAGACAATTCTTTCAAATAGAAGAGGTTTTCATTGGATTCTGCTCAAAGGCATTTGTCATAACATGAAAGAGTCTTTCAAGGTACCTTTCAATTCTTTATTTATATAGTTAATAATATGCCTCTTAATATGTTATAAATGTTAAATAGGCTGAAAATCTTTCATGTAAGTAATATTTTATTTCAAAGTAATAGTTTTATTGTATTTATTTACTTATTTATTCACTTATTTATTTGAGACAGGATCTCACTCTGACACCCAAACTGGAGTACAGTGGCAAGATCATAGCTCACTGCAGTCTCAAACTCTTGAGCTCAAGTGATCCTCCTGCCTCAGTCTCCTGAGTATGCAGGATTATAGGTGTGCTCCACCGTGCCCAGATGATTTTTTTTTTCTTTTACTTTTTGTAGGAATGGGATCTCACTATGTTGCCCAGGTTGATCCTGAACTCTTGGCCTCAAGTATCCTCTTGCTTTGACCTCCTAAAGTGCTGGGATTACAGACATGAGCCACAGTGCCTAGCCCACAGTAATAGTTTGAAAGACAGGTTGAGTTTTAGTTTCTTATATTTGTTTCAAAGGGTAAATAGTTGCATTCCTAGAATAGAAGTGCTTAATCTCCTGAGGCTCCTCAGATGAGTAGCCAAAGGGAGAATTGCTTGGCTACATGAATTTCAACATATTTTTTTAGCAAAATCATACATATCAGAATGCAGATTTTGGCAGTTTGGGATGCCATGTCAATATGAGGAATTCCCAGGAGAACTCTGAAACTCTCATGGAATTACTGGGTTACAGCAGTAAAGATAGTAGGCATAGTTTTTCTATGGTCAAAACAAAGTAGATCTGTGTAGCATATTTCATGTAATAAGTAATGTGAGTATAATATAAAACAGGAGACTAATTTTATATAACTATTTAAGTATACCATATGTGATAAAATATAGCCAAATTGTAATTATTTCCACAAAAATATACATAAATTCCAACATTTAAAAAGCACATGATCTGTATTGTGAACTTGGAGGCTATACATGTGATACATATTGTGGTGAAGTGTCCAGTTTATTATATATAATTGATTATGAAAAAATATTTAAATGTTCTGGGAAAGAATAATTGACTTTTTTATGTGAAGAAACCAGTCATACAAAAAAATATTTCCAAGAGCTGTATTCTGCCATGTTAAGTATTTGTATAGTTTAATCCAGTTGTTGAGAATCTGAGGCTCATGAACCCAGACCCAATCCTTTGGTGCACCCTGGCCTGCTGCCATACTCCACTGTTATGGATCATACCCCTATCTGAGACTGTTCCTTGGAAAATGCAGCCATAAGCACCAGATGAGAAAACATACTCAAATAACTGGAGAATCTAAAGTATTTATCTTTTGACATTGGATTAGTAATATTAATTTTCTTCACTATAGAGAAAATTTAAGTAATTAAATGAAGTAGATGAGACCTGTGTAAGTGGTAAATACAATAAGAGAATTTATAAAGTCTCTGGTCATGATTTGTGAGGGGAATTTGCTCCCAGGACATATCCTCTTGTGTGAGATACTGTTTACTTGAATCAGTATCCAAAATTATAATATTATTCCTTCTTAAAATCTTCTAGCACCAAGATGTATGTTTTCACTTTGCTTAATCAGCTTGGCGTTAACTACACAGTATATTAATATTTATTGAGCATATATAATGTGCAAGACACTGCACTATTTACTGTAAGACCTATAGAGATAAAGAACACACAGAACCCGATTCCAAGAATTCCAAAAATGATCCTCCAAACACACACTTCTAAAGATATAGCTGCCCACCCTGGTGTACCCTGCTCTCTCATTTTAAATGCAAAATGAAAGGAGCCAGAAAAAGTGGAAATCTATCAGCACCAAGAGAAGAGGCTACACCGTAACTGAGAATGTCTGGGTGAAGAGGCTCTTAATAGGACTTATGGGGCTGAACCACATTGATTCTCTTATAATGAAGTCTAAACCAGCAAACTTGTGTGTTAATTGTTCTAATGGCCTCAGGGGATGCCTATGTAGGAAATCCTAAATCCCTAGAGAGATGGTTTCCTAGCCTTAGATGATATTGAGCCTTGATTGGGTAAGGCCATTGGGCCTGAGAATCTATTTGTTACTGTAGCCCCTTACCAAGTGAATAAATGTGCCAGAGAGAATCACAAACATACCTTGGAAGTAAAAAGGAAAAAAAGGAAAAAGTAAAGAGGAAGGACACAAATTATGGCCTTTTTCCTGACCAGTAGGACCTCAGAGGAAATGTTTTGGGGAAATCTTAGAAATATTAAATTCTCCCCAAGGCTTCTTTTTCAACAAATTTTAACTTCCCTAGTTTCCTCTTCAACCTGTGACCACAAATTTCTCCATCAACTCTATGTGTAAACTGCAGTCACATATTATTTATACTCCCAATAAATCTCTTAATTACTTACTGCCCAACCCTGTTACTCAGGGTTTGTATGAAGGTTCCCTTATATAGGCATGATTGCTCAAATCATTGGTCATTGGTTGTTGACTCAAGCCCCACCCCTTATCCCCTCCCCAGAGTTCAGGACATGGTGCCGAATGTTCCAAACCCCCAGAACCCAGAACTCATCCTTCAAGAGTCACTTCATTAGCATAAACTATGTTTGAAAGAGGCTTAATATATAACAAAAGGTATTCCTCTCACACCCATCCCTCATGAATTCCAAAAGTTTTAGGAGCTCTGTGCTAGGAACCAGGGATGAAGACCAAATATATGTTTCTTATTATGTCACAATATTATAGATCTCTTTGGCTTTTTTTCTGATCAGACATATTTCTGCTGAAAGGCAAAATAAAAAGAATTTTAAAGAATTTTAGTGTAATTTTAGTGTAATTTGAAGTTTTACAGTACTCTTCCTTTGCATACTGTTTCCCCTATTATTAACATCTTGCACTAGTGTGGTACTTTTGTTACGTTGATGACCCAATATTACACATTATCATTAACTAAAGACTGTAGTTTAACATTTTTGCTTTCTTTGTGTTATACAGTTCTATGATTTTTGGCAAATGCATAAGGTCACGTATCCACCATTAAAATATCACACAGAATAGTTTCACTGCTCTAAAAATCTCCTTTCCTTCATCTATTTATTCTTCCCTCCTCCCATTCCACTTTTACCACTGCCAACCACTGATCTATTTACTGTCTCTGTAGTATTGCCTTATCTAGAATATCATATAGTTGAATTCATGCAGTATGTAGCCTTTCAGACTGGCTTTGTTCACTTAGCAAAGTGCATTTAAGTTTCCTCCATGTCTCTTTGTGGCTTGATAGTGCATTTCCTTTTATCACTGAATAATATTCCATTGCATGGATGTACCACAGCTTGTTTATCCATTCACGCTTTGGATGACATCTTGGGTGTTTTCAGTTTGGGTGATTATGAATAAAGCTTCTATACACATATTTTCTACATGATCTAAGATACGATTGTTGTTCTTATTTCCTTGCAGATCTCCATCCCACCACCCTAATACACCACGCCATTAAGAATACTTTTCTTGATAGGCCTGCTTCTCCTCATTTACCAGGGACTTTCCTTCCTCCTCTCTTGGGCAAGATTCTGTTTTCTGTGTTAGTGATGATTAATTTTATGTCTCAACTTGACAGGGTCATGGATTGTCTACATAATTGGCTAAACATTATTTCTGAGCATGTCTATAAGGGTGATTCTAGAAGATATGAGCATTGGAATTAGTGGACAGAGCAAAGCAGATTGCTCTTCCCATTGGGCATGGCCCTTTCCATCCAATCCACTGAAAGGCTGAATGGAACAGAAAGGCAAAAGAAGAGAGAATGCCCTTGATCTCTGTCTGACTGCTTGAGCTGGGACATCGTTTTTTCCTGTCGTTGGACGAGGACTTACACCACTTCCCCTCTTGTTCTTTATACCACCATCTTTCCTGGGTCTCCAGTTTGCAGAAGGCAGGACATGAGAATTAGCCTCCATAGTCAGGAGAGCCAATTCCTTATAATAAATCTCTTTTTATACTCTTTATATATCTACTCTATATTTATGTCTATATATCTATCTATATCTTATGGGCTCTGTTTCCCTGTAGAGACCTGACTAAATACCATGTTCTTTCTTTTATTTATTTATTTTTTTGTAGAAATATATCTTCCAGTAGCGTCTTAAGAAAACTTTTATGGCAAATACATCTTTTTAAATGAATGTCTGAAAATATCTTTATTCTACTCTCACATTAAATTGCTAGTTTATCTGGGTAATTTTTAGCTACTTCTTTTTATTTGTATCTGACTTATAATATTGCTGTTAAGAATTCTGCTGTCATTCACGTACCTGATTTTTGTGGTCTCTTATTTTTCTTCTTTGTGAGTTTTTAGAATATTCCCTAATAACTAGTGTTTTGCTATATATAAACAAGAGATTTTATTTGGGTTCATTTATTGAAATAACTTTCAATGACAGCTGAGAATAATCTAATAGAATTTTGGGAAAAAATGTTGTATTCTTCCTTTGATGATTTCTTCCCTTTTTTCTTCTTTCTTCTTTATTTTTTTTGTTTGTATAATTTGAAACCTAGAGTATCTGTGCTTATCCTCTAATTTCATAACTTTTTATTTTCTATTGTTTATAACTTTTTCTTTTTAATGCTTATTAGGATTTTCTGAACTCTTGCAGTTTACTTTTTAAATTTTGGCTAGCATATTTTTAATTACCAAAAGTCTCAATTACCTCTAAGTGTTCCATCTGACAGTTCTCAATTCTTGTTTAATGGATTTTTTTTTTTTTTTGGTCTCTATAAGGTAATTAACAATAGTTTTACTTATCCTTTTTCTCTCTGCCTAGCAATGCCTTTATATCATCTGAGTTTCTGTTTTTCTGTTTATTTTTATCTTTTCTTTAATCTTTGGGTTTTTCCTCAGCTATATGGTGATTTTTGACTATGTATGTGTAATGAAATATGCAACAAGTTAATATGGGTTGAAAGCACTGTGCATGTGAGAAGGGTCTGTTAACTCCTGGGACTTGCCTCCGGGTGATTTGGTAGGAAGGTATTTTTCCCAGTGGAGTGACCCTTAATCGTGTGTGTGTGTGTGTGTGTGTGTGTGTGTGTGTGTGTGTATGTGTGTGTGTCTGTTATTTTCAATATCTACAGATAAAAATGATTTAACTTTATACCAAGAAGGTTGAATCTCTTTTAGTGAAGATTCTGATAGCAGGTGGGGAAGAAAATTGTAAAGTCTAATATTTAATATTTAATTTTTATTATTATTAATTTATTTTTTACCTTGAGACCTGGGCCGCCTATTCCTCTCCTTTATTTGTCTACTGCCTAAGTCTCAGGAGTGAAAGTACACACAAACACACACACACACACACACACACACACACACACACATACATATATGGTTAAAAGGGGTTGAAAGCTCTTACTTTTCTTGAAGCCAATTTTTCTACCAATCTCTTTATTTTTCTATCTTAGCACTTTGTTTTCTGTGGATCTTGCACCTGAGTCTATCTGTAAGTCTATATAAATTTGTTCACTGCTTTCCAGTATCTTTTGTAAACATCTCCATCAAAACTTCCTCTATTCTGTTAATTTACTTACTATTCAATTTTTTTTATGTTCAAAAATTTTTTGTAACCTCCTGTCTATTGCTGTCTCTTTGTATACCCTTTTTTGTCTTTGTTAGTTTAAATATTAAAAAATTACTTTACTTAGTGAGAATTCAGGGGTGAAAGAATCAGCACATATAGCCCAACAACAATATTTAACTAAAAATAAAGGAATCTTTTTGGTCCTCTTTCTCTCAAGTCCTTTTGTGGTCCTCATCTTTACCTTTCTCTGGACACAACCACTCCTACTAAGTAGAGCTTAATATCATCTTTGTCAATAAACTGCATAATAATATGAACTGCTTTAAATTGAATAATGACTGTTTTGACAATGAATGAATTCAACTGAATGCTGTCATGAGACAGTATTTGATGTAATTATTTAATTAATGGAAATTAAGTATTGCAATATTGAGGAACTTGAATACATGTTGATGGATACTGTGGATAAGAACCATGGCTCAAAGCCAGCTCTGGGCAATTCACATTTTCAAATAATGAAATGATGAATTTTCATTGCTTCTTTCCTTTTTCCTTCTCTAGGCTTTGCATCTTGATTGAAGCAAAGACATCTGTCTTTTCCCAGATAGCAAAAACTTTGGTTGCTGTGGCAACATATTGACTGAGGAACTTAAAATAAAGGTGGCTCA
This sequence comes from Avahi laniger, assembly GCA_963575035.1. Taxonomy (NCBI): domain Eukaryota; kingdom Metazoa; phylum Chordata; class Mammalia; order Primates; family Indriidae; genus Avahi; species Avahi laniger. Next base: position 59,017 of record CAUYSK010016837.1, on the reverse strand, counting down.
TTTCCAAATCATTTTTTTTTCTTTTTCTCCACAAAAATGGCACACACTGGCAAGAAAGCTCTACTGGAGTCTTTATAATCAATAAACCTGTTGTTTCCTAAACCATTACATCCCAAACTTGCATGTTAAGCAGGTGAGAAAGTGTACATTTGGCTTTCATATGCTTTTAAAACATAAAACACTGTACTATCTCATTTTTAATGTCTTCCTTCCTTTCTCCTTTCCTTCTTTCCTTTCTTTCTTCCTTCCTTTCTTTCTTCCTTCCTTCCTTTCTCTATAATTTTTAAGTTGTGATGGTAGGGACCTGGGTGGGTGTAGAGGGAGGAGGGGCAAAGGCAGTGAAAGAAACTCTTCAAAGGCCTTTGCTCAAGCAGAGCGTGGTTGCTAGGGCTTCAAAAGATTGTTATTTGTAGCTAACACAAAGTTATTCCAAAATGCACTCAGCCTTAGCTGCAAACAAGTTCTAAACTTTTAAGAAAGGCGTGGATTGAATCTTCCAACACATAAAAATGATCTTTGGCACTTTGGGATGCACATATATTTGTGCATTAAATTTCCTGGAATTCCAGGAGAAAGGGAGGGGATTTAATTTCCTTAAATTAAGGACATATATCTCAAATAACTCATATATTTCAAAGCACCTGAATTGTTCAAATATTTATTTGAAAAATTTACTTTCTTATGAGTCTTGTAGCAAAGTTACATTCGTCAAAAACAAATCATCATGACAGGAAAACAAATGTGCGATTCTACTTTAGTTTTATTTATTGAGTTTCTTGCAAATGTAGTCTTGTAGTTTGTTTATTTTCAATTTGTTTGACAAATTTATATAAAGTAAAGGATATTTGGTGGATGAGTCAGAAATTTGAACTTTTAAAAATGTTATTTAAATTAATTATATAACTACTCCAAATTTTACTATAGGACTGTGCAGGGGTAATTTACATAAAATTGGTAATTTTAACATTATGATAAATTCAGTAAGGAAAGGAAACAAAAATTATGTTATCTCTATTACCAGTTGACTATATAATTTGAGAGAGATATCTGGTTTTCAAAGCTATTTAGTGGCCTAAAATGATATAATGAAATAATTTTTTTGAGAACATAGAGATTTAATAACTGACATTTTGGAATAATGATCAAATGTTAATAAAAAAAACATCATTTTAGTCTTTCTCCTTTTCATCTTTCTGATAACGATATAGGTGGTCATAGTGCAGAAAAGAACTTATGCTACTTGGTTAGGGATTTTTAAGTTAGAGAAGAATGAAAATACATTCTCTCCTCATTCATGAGAAGCATGGAACACTGAACTCACAAATTTGATCTCAAATCTTTATAAATATTTTTTTTCCAAGAAGAACCTTATAAGTATAAATGATAACAACACAGTAGAATTTTCTCTAGGCAAAACTTAATGGATATAGAAAGAAGAAGCTTGCATAAAACACTGATTCCTCAGATGTTTCTACCTTGAAGGAGTTAAGCACAAATCCTTCCAGAACAAGGATCTGTGGTGACTGATGATGAAGAGAACATTTGTAATGATTTTTAGAAGGTAGAAGAATAATTGACTGGATATCTCTGTTTTTCTTTCTTGTCTGTAATTGCCTCACATTCCCTTCCTCCCCACTATGTTCTACCCCACAGGCCCACCATCTTGGTTCCCGTCTATAGGTCTGTGACACTCAGCATACCTAGCTGTATTTCTTTCATAGTTACCTCACTCCATGAATTTCCTCTTCGTTCTATAATTGGTTTTCTTGCTCTCTCTGTTATTAGACCAGGGGCCAGGCTGGTAAAGTGAGTTGTCTAAAAGACACCAGGGAAGTAAGTCAGCAAAATTCATTCACTGAGATGTGTAAGAGGGAATGTACCTATATTGACTAGGGCTTCAGAAGGTGAGAGGGGTTTAAAAAGTGCTGAACGCATTCTGTTAGGTACATTTGGAATGCTGGCTACTGCACTAAGCATTATGTCCTTCACTCAATGGAGGACCAGTCGGCATTTTAACGGTAAGCATGTTGCCAAGTTTCTGTACCTAATAAGTTAAGAAGTAAGACAGTGCAAAGGAATCCTGTAATGTTCCCTCAAGTAGACAGGATGTTAGGGAGCATGTTCATTGAAATAGATTTCACAGACTTAATGTCCTCTTTATCCATGAAATTTTCCAGGCGAGTCAGTCAGCCAGTTCAACAGATTCTAAATTGAGTGTTCAATTGGGAGATCAAGGAAACACAAAATATGGGATTTATGTGTCATTTATTTTGATATGCAAGTACTAAATATTTGTAAGTCATCAGAGCAGTGCTGTAAAGAATTGAAAAATGAACAAAACAGTCTTTTAACCCTAGTAGTGCTGGTACTAGCCATTTTACCAGCCAATCAGTCTCAGAGTATGGTGGAAACATTGCCTGGAAAGATATATTGCTGCTGTGAAGACTTTGGTAGGCACCAGAGAAGACACTATCATTTCCCTTCTACATCCTCCTGGGACCACTGGGAATGGTAATTGATTAAGGACAACATCTGAGTATGTCAATTCCAAAAAGTTCTGCCATTTGAAATTCCCCTAGATGTTTTTGATGTTTCAAGAAGCTTTATATAGAAAGAAACTCTTACACATTTTTTTTAACTGTAATAGACACATATGGAATAGGAAAAAAGAAAGACATCCACCTGACAAGAAAATTAACAAAATCAAACCAGTTAATCTATAAGTAAATTATGTCATAGTAAGACTATTTTCACATGAAGTCACATCCTCGTTTTTAGTATTCTCTTATATTTAACTTTATTTGTGTAATTTTCAAAAAATGGCACCAGTTCCAGGAGAGTTATGTTTTAAAATATTGTTACCTGACAGATATTTTGCCTACTAGAGTGCACATTCTTAAGAGCAGTGATTTTATTCTCCACTCCCCACATTTTGCTTTATGTATTTCCGACACTTAGCATGTTATTTAATATAACTTAGATGTGATTATTAAATGAGGAAATGCCTTGAGAATATGTGAGGAATATTTCAATATAAGGAGATTATATGCTTGTTCTTGATTTTATTTAATTTCTTCAGTAGGTAATAAATATACATATATGACTTTCAATGTAGATGTGGACGCACAAACACCTTTATGAAATATGTCTCAGATCAACATTCTTCACACTTTCAGATATTTTGTAAGACAAAATCTTGGTTGTTTCAACACAACTGAAAATGAAGCACACTTAATTTTCTGTTTAAATATTTATTTTAAAGTGACTTAATCATAGAAAACTGTTTCTGCAGTCATTTGGAAAACAAATAAACAAAAAAAAGGAAACATACATGTTACAAAGTAAGACATATTAGAGCCATAGAGTATTAAAAGTTGTGGTGTAAAATTTTATAGTTGCGGAGTAAGCATAGTATTGTATATAAGTAACTACTATTTAAGATGGCTCAAGTTAAGGGACAAGTGGACAATCTTATTTCATATAATTGTATTCTTTTGATAAGACACTAAATGTGTGTTATAGGGTTTATGTAAAATACATAACAATTTATTCATGCCAAAAAGAAAAATACAATTATTTTAATAAGGTAAATACACAATCTCCGAGATGAACTGACAACCTGGAGGACTTTTAAAGAACACTCATTATCTGTCCACCATATTTTACAAATTGTTAACATAATAGTTGTTGCAGAAATACAATTGTATTACAATGTTTATGATTCATTTACTCTTGGGAAAATCTATCCTAGGTACAAAGTTATATACAGAAGAGATTAGCTTCATGTCTTAGTCTGTTCAGGCTGCTATAAAAAAAATAACATAACTTCTAGTTCCACAATGGCAGTGTAGAGGCAAGCTGGCTTTACTCCTCACAGAAAACCAAAAACAAATATATAATTCTGAGATTTTCCCCAGCAGCAACACAGAACTCAAATATGAGGATGAGACAGTTCCCAGGGCAATAGAGAATTGGAAAAATTCTGAGCACATGGTAGAAATGGACTTCTATATCCACAATGCCCCTCCTCATATTCTGCCAAGCACCAAGTGTGCATAATATCTCCCCTTATTCACAGTTTCTACACAGCAAAAAGTGAAATTTAGATGGTCAATCAGCTTTCCCACCTTCTTGGTTTCCCTACCAAGAGTCTTGTTCTTGCCCTAACCCATAGGAAGCATTAAAACTGTCTGAAGGGAGGAATATTGCTGAGGACAGCCAAAGACAAAGGGGTAAGGCGGGACTACCATCCTCAGCACTGGAAATTCTGCTCTTTAACTTAGCCAAAGGAGATGTCAAGTAAGAGTGACTTTTCAGGAGCACCATAGTGTAGGAGGGATTTTCTGCAGGTCCCTGGGGCACAAACTACTAGCTAGCCTTCCTGCACTGCCGGGATAATTTCTTTGGAGCCTCTCTTATGCAAGGCAGAAAGTGATCCAACCTATTCTAAAGCCAAGGAGAACCTGGGTTTAAGGCACCATCTACAGATGAAAAGGAAGCAGCAACTCAGTGGCAATGGTTTGCTAAGCAAATATATTTAATAAAAACCAAAACAAGCTGCACAGAGAAAACTGGAATAAATAACTAATCTTTAAATGAAAAGACATAGATGTATACCCACAAGAAATAACAGGGAACCACAGTCTTTCAAAAGTACAAAGCAAAAATCCAATGAATGATCTTAATAAGACAGTGACTTGTGAGCTACCTGACCGAGAATTAAAAATAGTAGTTTTAAGGAAACTCAGCGATCTCCAAAATAAAAAAGAAAAACAATTCAGAAATTTATCAGGTAAATTTAACAGAGATCAAAATAATAAAAATATCAAACAGAAATTGTAGAAATAAGAAATACACTTGCCAAACCAAAGAACTCTTTAGAGGCTCTCAAAAGCAGAATGAACTAAGCAGAGAAAAGAATCAGTGAGCTTGAAAATAGGCTATTTGAAAACATATAGTTAGAGGAGAAAAAAAAATGAAAAAAAAGGAATAAAGACTGCCTAAAAGTTATAGAAAATTGCCTCAAAAGATGAAATCTAAGAATTATTGGTGTTCAAGAAGGAGCTGAGCAAGAACAAGAGTAGAAAGTTTATTCAAAGAAATAATAAAAAAAATTTCCAAAATTGAAAATGTCATAAATGTCTAGGTACAGCAAGTCCTTCTAACATTAGATTTAATCCAAATAATTCTACCCCAAAGCATATAATAAACTCTCAAAGGTCAAGGACAAAGAGAAGATCATGAAAGTAGCAAGAGAAAAGAAGCAAATAACATTTAAAGGAGCTTCAATTTGTCTGACAACAGTTTTCTTAATGTAAACCATACAGGCCAGGAGCAAGTTGAATGACATTTTCAAAATACTCAAAGAAAAAAACTGCAATCCAAAAATATTGTATTCAGCAAAATTATCATTCAAATGTGAAGGAGAGATAAAAATTTGTCCCAGATGAACAAAAGCTTAGACAATTCACCATGACCAGACCTTTCTTTTGCAAGAAATTCTAAAGGAAGTTCTTCAATCTGAGATTAAAAATATCTACTAATGCACAAAAAAAACCCTTTTCAATGTATAAAATCCAATGACAAAATTAAGTACATGCACACATCCAGAATGCTCTATTAATGTATTTTTGATGTATTATCCACTCATAACTCTATTATGAAGCCCAAAACACAAATCTATCCAAAATTATTATAGCTACAACAACTTGCTAATAGATAAGTTACATAAAAATATATGTAAATTGAGACAACTAAAAGTAAGAAAGTTAGGGGGGATACAGTTAAAGTGTAGAATGTTTTTGTATGTTTATTTTTGCCTGCATTTTTTTCTATTCTTTTATTGCTCATCTAAAGTAAGTTGTCATCTTTTTGAAATAATTTTTTATCTGTATAAAATGTTTTTTGTAAGCCTCATGGAAACCACAGTGCAAAAACCTTTAAGAGATTCAGGAAAAATAAAATGTAACAAATTAAAACATAATATTAGAGATAATCACTTAACCACAAAAGAAGACAGTAAGAAAGGAAGAGAAGAGTTTCAAAACAACCAGAAAACAAGCAACAAAATGGCACTAGTAAGTCCTTACTGATCAATAATAACACAATATAAATGGTCTCAATTCTCCAATTAAAACACATAGAATGGCTGAATGGATTAAAAAAATCAAGACCAAACTATATGCTGCCTTCAAGAAACCTACTTCACCTATAAAGATACACATAGACTGAAAATAAAGGGATGGAAAAAGATATTTCATGCAACTGGAAACCAGAAAAGAGCAGAAATAACTATACTTATATCAGATAAAATGGACTACAAATTAAAGACTATAAAAAAGACAAAAATATCACTACATGATGATAAAGGGGTCAATTCACCAAGAGGCTATAATAATTATAAATATCTATGCAAATAAAATCACAAACCTCAAATATATAAAGCACACATTAATAGATCTAAAAGGAGAAATAACTTCAATATAATAATAATAGGGAATTGTAATACCCCACTTTCAGTGATAGACAGATTATGCAGATAGAAAATCAACAAAGAAGTAGCAGAGTTAAAATACACACTAGATCTCAAAGGCCTAATTGTCATTGGTAGAATATTTCACCCAACTGCTTCAGAATACACATTCCTTTCACCAACACATGGAACATTTTTCAGAATAGATCATCTCTTAGGCCACAAAACAAATATGAATGAATTTAAAAAATAGAAATACTAGCAAGTATCTTTTATTATCACAATGGAATAAGAAATCAATAACAAGATCTCAGAAAATACACAAAAATATGAAACTAAACAACATACTTCTGAATGACCAATGGGTCAATGAAGAAATTAAGAAAGAAATTAAAAAATTTTCTGAAACAAATGAAAATTGAAACATAACATAACAAAAGCTATTGAATATGGAAAAAGCAGTACTATGAGGGAAGTTTATAAAAATAAATGTCTCTATCGAAAAGTAAAAAGATTCCAAATGAACAACCTAGTGATGTACGTCAAGAAACCAGAAAAGTAAAACCAAACAAAACTCAAAATTAGTTCAAGGAAGGAAATAATAAAGATCAGAACATAAATAAATGAAGCTGAGACTAAAAAATACAGATCAATAAAATGAAAAGTTAGCTTTTGAAAAGATAAAAAAAATTAACAATCCTTTAGCAGTACTAACTAAGAAAAAAAGAGAAAAGACCCAAATAAATAAAATCAGAGATGGAAAAGGAGACATAACAACTGAGACCTTGGAAATGCAAAGAATTCATTAGAGATTATTATGAATAACTATTCACCAAACAAATTGGAAAACCTAGAAGAAATCGATAAATTCCTGGACACATACAACCTACCAAGGTTGAACCATAAGAAATGGAATACCTGAACAAACCAATAAGAAGTAATGACATTGAAGATATAATAATGTCTTCCATCAGAGAAAAGCCCAGGACCCGAGTGATTCACTGCCAAATTCTACAAAATATTTACCAATCCTACTCAACCAAAATACCAATCCTACTCAACTCTTCAAAAAAAATTGATGAGAAAGGCATACTTTCAAACTCATTCTATGAGGCTAGCATCACCCTTATACACAAGAGAAAAAGAAAACTACAGGCCAAAATAACTGATAAACATAGATCCAAAAATCCTCAACAAAATCCCAGCAAACCAAATTCAACTGCACATTAATATGATCATTCACCATGACCAAGTGGGATTTATCCCAGACATGCAAGGATGGTTCAATATATGCAAAGCAGTAAATGTAATAGATCACATTGACAGAATTAAAAACAAACGCTGTATGATTATCTCAATAGATGCCAAAAAAGCATTTGATAAAATTCAACATCTCTTTATGATAAAAACCTTCACCAAAATTGGTATAGTAGGAATATACTTCAACATAATAAAGGCCATATATGACCAACTATGGCCAACATTGTACTGAATGGGGAAAAAATTGAAGGTTTTTCTTCTAAAGAATAGAACAAGACAAGGATGTCCACTTTCACTACAATTATTCAACATAATACTATAAGTTGTGGTGAGAATAATTAGGCAAGAGAAAGAAATAAAGTACATACACATTGGGAAGGAAGAAGTCAAATTAGCCTTCTTCACATATGACATGATCTTATACCTAGAAAAGCCTAAAGAATCCACCAAAAAACTGTTAGAACTGATGAACGAATTCAGTAAAGTTGCAGGATACAAAACCATACAAAAAGCAATAGTATTTATATACATCAGAAGTGAACAATCTAAAAAATAAAGCAGGAAAACAATCCACTTACAATCACTCCCAAAAATATAAAATAAGTAGGCATTAATCTAACCAAAGAAGCAAAAAATCTATATAAGGAAAACTATAAAACTCTGATGAAAAAAATAGAAGAGAACACAAAAATATGGAAAGATATTTCATACTCATAAATTGGAAGAATTAATATTGTAAAAAATGACTTCTACCCAACGTAATTTATAGGTTTAATGCAACCTATCAAAATAGCAACGACATTCTTCACAAAAATAGGAAAAATCCTAAAGTTTATATAAAACCACAGAAGACACCGAATAGCCAAAGTCGTCCTGAGCAAAAAGAACTGAGCTGAGGTAGCGCACTACCTAGCTTCAAAACTTACTACAAAGCTGTAGTAACCCAAACAGCATGGTAATGGCATAAAAACAGATACATAGACCAATGGGACAGAAAAGAGATCCCAGATATAAATATATGCATTGACAACTAACTCCTCTTTGACAAAGGCACCAAGAACATTAAGTTTGGAAAGGACAGTCTTTTCAATAAATGGGGCTGGGAATACTGGATACCTACATGCAGAATAATGAAAATAGATCCTTTTCTCTTACCATACACAAAAATCAAATCAAAATAGATGATAGACTTGAATCTAAGACCTGAAACTATGAAACTACTACAAGAAAACATTGAGGAAATGCTCTAAGACATTGATTTGGGCAAAGATCTTTTACATAAGATCTCAAAAGCACAGGCAACCAAAGCAAAAATAGACAATTGGAATTTCATCAAGCAAAAAAGTTTCTGTACAACAAAGGACACAAACAATAAAGGGAAGAGATGACTCAGAATATGGGAGAAAATATTTGTAACCTATTCATCTGATAAGGATTAATAACCAGAACATAAGGAGCTCAAACAACTCAAAAGCAAAGAAACTAACAAAAAAAAAAATCAAATAATCTGATTAAAAAATGGGCAGTGGGCAAAAGATATGAAAAGACATTTCTTAAAAGACAACATACAATTAGCCAACTAGGATATGAAAAAAAAAATGTTCCACATCAGAAAAATGGAAATCAAAACCATGATGTGACATCATCTCGCCCCAGTTAAAATGGCTTGTATCAAAAAAGACAGGTAATAACAGATGCTGGAGAAGATGTGGAGAAAGAGGAACCCTTGTGCACTGTTGATGGGAACATAACTTAGTACACACAGGGAAAACAGTATAGAGGTTCCTCAAAAAACTAAAAATGGAACTACCATATGATCCAATAATTTCACTTCTGGGTATATATCGAAGAAAGAAAGTCAATGTATCAAAGAGATATCTGCACTCCCATGTTTATTGCAGCATTATTCACAGTAGCCAAAATACGGAATCAACCTTAGTGCTCATCAGTGGATGAATGGATAAAGAAAACGTGACATATATACACAATGTAATATTATTTATCCATAAAAAAGAACAAAATCCTCTCATTTGAAGTAACATGGATTGATCCCCAAGCCATTATATTAAGTGAAATAAGCCAAGCACAAAAAGACAAATATATCATGTTCTTGCTCATATGTGGGAGGTAAAAGAATGTTTGTCATGAAGATAGAGAGTAGATTGGTGGTTACCAGAGGCCAGGAAGGGGAAGGGAAACAGGGGAATGAAGAGAGGAAAAAAAGACTATAAATGTAGTTATTATCATTGAACTGTACATTTAAAATGGTAAAAATATAATAAATTATAAAGGTATATTTTACCTGAATAAAAAACTAAATATAAATAAATTTAAAAATACCATAGACTGGATAGCTTATAAACAGAAATTTGTTTCTCACATCTCTGGAAGCTGAAAGTCTGAAAACAAAGTGCCAGCAAGTTCAGTGCCTGATGGAGGACGCCTTCGTCGGTGGCCATCTTTTGTCATAGCCTCACATAGCAGAAGGGAGGAGGGATCTCTCTGGAGTCTCTTTTATAAGGGCACTAATCCTATTCATGCAGGCTCTGCCATTATGATGTAATCACCTCTCAGAGGCCCCATCTCCAAAACACTGTCACCTTGAAGGTTAGGACTTTAACATATGAATTTTGAGGAGACACAAATTTTCAGTCTATTGCCCATTTGGATATTGTTTTTACTCTATAATGACCAGGCAGATAATGCAATGTCTGAGATGGGCAGGGTTTTAGGGACTCTGTAGGGAGAGATGTGAACTGTGGTAAAGCAAAAGCACATGTCTGGCTAAAGGTGGCACCATTTACTCAATTCCTATTGACTGCTGCCATGTATGAATAGGGACCCAGGGTGATAGACATCTGATTTTTCAAGCAAGATCATAGCTTGATTTTTTAATGTGAAATTTTCTTATTTTTGTAAGTTGGTTCTAATTAAAACTAAGTATATAATTCCCATTTTACTTCTTCCTTTATATAAGAAATAAGTATTTCTAAGATGTAAAATTTTATAACATCTTTCCAGTTGAGGCCAGATAAGTTCCTGTTGGACTAGCTTCCCATTGATATGATTATAAATTCTGGACACCATATTTTAAACACTATCCAAAGGTATTAGAGAGTATATAAAAGCAAGGAGATACTAGAGAAGAGTTTATACTTGGAAGAAATAATGGCATAAAGTGAGTTTACTAATTTTTAAAAGTCTTTTGTTGATGTCAGACTGGAGTCTCCTCAGTACAGAGTGGTTAGTTCAGTCTTTGTGTTTTGGAAAGATTTTTTTTTTTTTAAAGATTTTTCTTTTTAAGGAAGGATAGAATGGAATACTTGTAGTGGATCCAAGAAGTCCCCTTGCATATGAATTTGGAAGAGAAGAAGAAATACAATGCTTTAGTAAGAAAATTGCTTTTGTTTGCACTGGAGTGTAAATGATAGAAATAAAATGAAGTTAATTTTATAAAAAATTAATTTTATTATTTAATTGAATAGGATACACACTTGCAAATCACTGTATGCCATACTGTGCTCTAAATGGTTTACAAATATTAATTCATCCTAGTAAGTCATTAAATCATTTTAATAACCCTAAGATTTAGGCACTCGCATATACACATTTTACATGTGAAGATATGAAAGCATAGATAGGCTAAATAACTTCCCTCAGGTCTCAAAACTAGAAAGTGGCAGAGCCTCTTTGGATCCATTATGAATAGATGATACAGCCAAATAATACTATCCACCTCCTCTTCCTGCAATTTCTTACATGATATATTGTGCCTTATGAAGCCATGGAAATGCCTCGGTGTAAAGACTATGAGTAGAGTACTCAAAGCTTTGCTTAGACAAGGCTCCTTTACTTCTTGGCTTTAAGACCATTCAATTTAGAAGGCACATGACATTGTTAAATAAAAAAATATTCACCTACACTTGTTAAAACATGATAGGGAAAACTTTATTCAGGACCATGGTGATAAGTACAGGGATCACTGCAAGAGGGTCTTCCAGTCGGGGAGAGAGATTGGGATCAACTCTGAATACAGTGTGGGCAAATAGGAATCTATAACCAAGGAGCAGTATAGGGGTCAGTGCATGGAAAATTACTAGGAGGAACCGTCAGGGGTAAGGGGGATTCTCGCTGAACAGGCTAGAATGATCAGCGGCGGTGGAAGATAAGGAAATTGATCAGATATCGAGGGGTGATCAGATATCGAGGATTGGGGTTCTTACTAAGCTGACTTAGTAGGGTGCTCTGCTAAAACTGAATGCTACAAAGAAATTCACAGATGAGCCTAAGGAGAAGGTGCAGATGTCTGACTAAAGTTTGGTCAAGGAAACAATCTTTATCAACATGTGATTAAAATTCCAGACTGTTTTCTATATGTCCTGTCACAAATGCACGCTGCATGCCTTTCATACACTCTAATCACTTTACGTGCAACTCAGACCAGTGACCGGCTTGGGCAGGAACCAGGCCAGGCTTATTGCTGAGGGCCACGTGACCTCCACTTCCCTCCACAGCTCACTCAGGCAGGCCCTTAGCTAACGCATGGGCAAGCAGAGCCCTCGCCTTCCTCTTTCATCTGAGAGCTTGCCAGCCTTTCAGGAGCTCTTCTTTTCTCTGGCCTTGAGAATTTCCTGCATTTCTTTATTTGCTAGTCCCTTTCTGAGAGAGATTCTCCTCCCACCTCTTCTTCCCTCTTGTCTTTCCCTTTTCATTTTTCCTTTTCATCTCTTTCCTCACTATCCTTCTCATGGGGATTCAAAATTTGCTCCACCACCTGGTCCATTACCAACTTTGCTGTTCTCAGCAATACATTTAGATCTTGGGACTGCTTAGTTGAACTGCTTTACTTTGCATTTATGCATAACCACTTGTCCTGGTCCTTAATGCTGAGAAAAGTAGAGTTTATTTTTGCAAAGGGTTGATGTTTCACAACCTCCTTGGTACTATAAGATTTACATCAAAGACTTTAACTCATACAAAGTCTATGTTTTCTTGGCAGGAAGAAAATGAATAAAATAACAAAAAGGTATCCTATCCCTCATAATAAACACACATAAAAAATCATGCAGTTAATTACAACAAAATTATACAGAGAGAGAGAGAGAGGATAAAACTTCAGACCAATTCTCCATTTAAATTATAGAATAACCTTAAGGAAAATTAACCTGAATTTTTGAATGCCTGCAGTCTAATGAGAAAAAGGTTCACTGCCTTTTAAAATTTTCCATGTAGTCTTACCTTTTATATATTTTTAAAACTAAAACACCTCTGAATAAAAATACATGTTTACATGTATGTTCTATTTACCTAAAGCATTTTTTCTCTTTAATCAATTCTTATAATCAACAATGATAGACAAACGAGGTGAAATTTTCTCTTGGTTATTGCACTCAGATACTCATGAAAAACAGTAAAGTGTTTTATTTTTTTTTTCTTTACTGAAATTGGTGGCTTACATCATAGAGAGAGGCCCACATGAATATTTGTTTTAAAATTAGGACCATATTCTCAATTCGCTACACAATAAAGGGATTATACATTTAAAAGAACTGTATGCAATCAAGAAGAAATTTTAATTAATCACAAATAGAACTGGCCCAATGGAAATAATTTGACCCGACAGTTTGAGGTTTGATCAGCACAACACAGAGATTAAGAAGACTTTTGACCTGAACAGAGTCGCAGTTGGTTCAGTCTGGAACTTTAGAAAGGGAAAGCTAATGGGTTCAAATCACACAATATCATTGTTTTCCATGATGCTACCATCCCATTAACAACCAGTGAGAAACTTGCTTAGTTTCTGCAGAAACCATCCAGTAGAATATACAGTTCTGGTCCACAATGAAGCAACAGAGATTATGCCACAACAGACTATAATCTTTCTCTCATGTTCTCTATGTGTAAAACACCAAGCCACCTTCTTTGAAGCACTAATTGACTGTCGGTATCAATTAGTGGCCTGATTGCTTTCTAGCTTACATTTATGTCTCCACAGTAACCAAATTGGTATTTGGGGGAAAATGGGGGTACTTATTGGAAAGTACTTAAATACATACAATATAAAAGGATAACTGAGATTTTGGAAATGTTAGCTAGAAAAGTAGGGCCCAGCAATTCATATTTTTCCACAGCAACTTTGTAGTTGAAAGCTGAAAGATTTACTATAATGTAATCCTTTATTAAAGTAGGACCATTAACATATAAATATATGGATTATATAGCAAGAATACAAAAAATTTAAACAAACAGAAGCATTAAGAGTAAAAGACTCCAGTGATAAGTTTAAGAATCCTGTCATAAGAAGAGTAAATAAAGGAACAGAAGATACAATAAAAGGCAGACTATATAGTGGGAAGAACTTGACTTTAATGTCAGAGAAATCTGAGTTTGCTTCTTGCTTGCCACTTGTAATTTGGTATGACTTTCAGAGCTGTATAAACCCTCTGAGCCCCATTTTCTCAAGTGTTAAATGGGGATACTGGTATTATCTTTACCATTTTATTGGAGAATTAAAAAAGCGAAAACATGTGAAAGGCTATGAATCATTCCTGGTCCATAGTAACTACTCGGTAGATATAAGGCATTGTTATCATCATGATTTCAGGGCCTGGAAAAGAGAAAATGGAAGTACAATATTATAATTAATGACTAATATTGAAAACAAAAAAAATTCATCACTTTGAAAAAATGGTAGATTTATTCTATGTCACATTAGAATAGCTGAACTAAATCCAATGTGTTGAAGTTATGATGAGAAAACTTAATTCCATATAAGCAAGTAATTTTCTAACAACTAGAATGAGTGGAATCTGAAATCAACTTGATTGTAGATAACCACCTATCAGATTGTTAGAGATAGGATGATGTCTAAATTAAGATAAAATGGGCCTAGGGTTTTCATTAACCAAAACACTTTATAATTATAATATTTCCTATGAAATAAAAAGAAATCTACAGATAGGCAGATTCCTGATGACATTGTTATGGGATAAATGCCAATAATTAGAAAGGTAACAGCAATATAAAAATGACAAAAAACTTTGCACGTAGAAATCTATAAGAACTGAAGTTAATATAGCATAATAAATAGAGATTCAAATATTTTTGATACATACTATTATAATTTGACATTATCAAATTGTATAATATATACATTAAGGAATAGTAGCAATTAAAAATCGTTCATCTATCAAAAAGATGAACAAATAACAATTCAACCTAGAGATAATATAGTTTCCAGATTGCCAAAATGAAAGGATTAATTTTTACTGGAAGCAAATTGTGATTCTTCCATATTGGTCAGTAACAATTTTCATACTTTTATGTCATTAGAGTTTAGAAAATTTCTTTGGAAAATCTATAAATGACTCAATAATATTTTTTTCTAGCGAATAGAAGAAAAATATATAATCATTGCATTCACCCTATGACCAATCAAAAACTTTTGTGACAAGCCTATTTAATAAAAATTTACACAATCGGAAACAAGATTTTCTTATCCTATTGGCAGGAAACAACCGTAGGATATTGGTATGCTTTATTTCTTCTCTTTAGAGTTCTGAACACTTCACTTCAGCATTCTGAAATTAAGCATACCTTTTTATATAACAAATGCAGAAGTGAACATGTCCCATGATCCACCAAATGATTCATTGGACATATTGATGATTATTAAAGCAAGAGGCAGCCTCGTTGAAAGCACAAGACTAAGTAGTAAGAAACATGGAGTCTACTCACGATTCTGGCACTAACCAGGTATGACTTTGGGGAAACCACCTAATCTCTTTGATTTCAGTTTCTTCGTTCACAAAATTATAGCATTGGACTGGATGATCCATAAAGTCCTCTTGGATTAGAAACTTTTTTAAATTTAAAAGGAAAAATCTTGTATTATAATTTATTATCCTATCTAGGATCGACTGTCACTACTTGCAATATGTTGGTAGAAAGATAGGTAATTTATTGGAACCCCTACTGAAAATTAATATCCAACTTCAAAAATGTTATGTTGTTTTCTTCCTGTTGGATCCATAGATATTAATTTGATGTTTAGGGATCAGAACTTGGAAAAACTATTCCTCTTTGGGATTGAAAACCTTAGATTTCTACAGCTTAGATACTTCAGTTAGAAAATTACTGAAGCCAAACCTCGACTCTGATTTCCTTGGTCATGCCAACATGAGAAAAAAAGATTCATTGAGCAAGGTGACAGTGTCTTTTCCCCAGGACTGCTGTAAAGCAGCATAGTCCTCACTATGCGACTTATCTGAAGCCCCTTTTCAAATACCTTCTGAGTTCCCTAAACTTAAGGTCAATGTTACTAATTTAAACAATTCTAGATCCCCTAAGAGTTTCCAAAATACAAAAGTTCTTCTGGGAGAAGATAACTTTTTTCCAACAAAATTTAAACATTACCTCTATGTTTAATTTTGTGATATATTGATTTCCTCATAGCACAATTTTTCTATGGTTTATAGAATCATTGAGAGAAGGTATTCTTAAATAAGGAGAAAAGAAATAGCAATACATATTAATAGTATAGAAAAACTTATCAGTACTTTATGGTTGTAACATATTCCTTTTCAAAGTTTGGGCTTAATTTTTTTTTTTTGGTATTTGCTGATTTCTTCTAGGTTAGAATTATTTGGACTATACAAGATTTCTTCAACAAGATTTACCCAATGCAGAAGAACAATACAAATCTGATCTTTTTAGAATGTTATCACATATCCAAGCCCAAACTAACTGTAAATTAAAACAAGGAAAAGATGATATTAGTTTAAAATAGTCATGCTTTACCCCCTATAACTGGAAATATTTTCACTGTTTATGAAGATTCTTGCCTTGCCAGAGAAGGAAGATAACTGAATAAAATTAGAAGAAAATAAGGTGGGAAGAGTTCTTCAGTAATTATCCAGTAGATTTGTTTCTCAGTTGTGCAAACCAGAGAAAGCAAGCCTGTGGCCTAATTGGTATAAGCAAAGAGCATTATCATCACTCATCTCCAATTCTGAAAACAAAGTATAACTTTAATAGAGAAAACTATCCTCTAGACCCGTGCTTCTCAAATCGGTTCTGCAATTACAAAAGAGAGTATGATTCACTGAAGTTTAGATGAAATCTTCTCATTTCATAGGATATTATGAGCCAATTATGCCATTGAAATTGATATGTCTTTAATTGCATAGAATATTCCCTCAGGAGCCTGATTCATATTGTTTTTCTGTAGTCAATGTAATTAGAATCCAGAGCACAATTTAATCCAATTTCAACCATTGTTGATGCCTAGAATGCGATTTATTTTACTTATGCAGAATAAAACATAAAGAATGAAAAGCTTCAAATTTCCTTAACAAAGGAAGGATGTAGTTAATCTTAACAAAAATTATCATATGCCACTATTATTTTCTGAATTTTATGAAGAGTGTTAGACAATGATTAACTAAAAGATTGACTGACACTCCTTGATAAAAATCGAATGCAAAATATTTGAACCTTTTGGTAACATTAATAGTAGAGTGTCCTATTTAGAGAGTTTTATAAGCCAAACTCAGGCCAGGTGCTTTATTTGACTATACTCAATTTCTCAGCCTCTGGTTGTATACTTCTATAATGCACAATAATTGGCTAGAAAGGTTAATCATTCAGATAATCAATATAGTTTAGTAAAATTGATTTTTAAAAGGACTGAATAAACCTTACTTTGAGTTTACTTGTGTTTTAATATTGTAAAAACATATTCATATATAACATCTCAAAATATATTGGCAGTGAAATGAAAGATAGAAACAGTGGTTTAGTATCTGGCACATAGAAGCCATCAATTATCTGAACGGGATATCTAAACTCCATTTTTATGAAAACTGTAGCAGGTGTTTTTGACACTTCCTGTTGTACCCATAGGCCCACTCTTGATGTGAACTGCAGCTGTGTTAGAAAATTCCATGTTCACTGATAGCACCCAACATCACGTACTCATTGCATGTTTCTCTAATTTTCTGCCTCAATTCCTTCTTAGGAGTCTGCTTAGCCCATGTGGAAATGCAGCCTGAAAGTTTGGAGGGACAATTCTCTGAAGCATTGTATATGTTTCTCAGCAGACGAGCTATAAAAATACTCAACTTGCACTGCCTTTCTCCTAAACCTGTTGCACTATTCCTGTTCACTCACTTTTTCTGCCTGAGATCATTTCTTCATCAACTACCTCTTGTTTTAGGCTACATTTTTGGGTAAACTCAGACTAATATGGAGGCTCTTTGAAACCGGTTATGTATTAATAATATTTATTATTTAATCATTTATTTACTAAACATTTATTAAGCATCTATTATGTGTCAGACCCTATGGTAAGTCTTGGAAATACAAAGAGAAAATGATCATTTCCTGTGACATCAGGTAGAACATAGCCCAATAGGAAAACCTTACACTAATTAAGTTAAATCACATTTTAGGGCTATGATAGACTCTACAAGGTAAAATGGAGATGCATGGGATGGAAAGGCTTTGTCTATTAAGTAAAGGGGTACATTTTGGTGTCGTGAAGCCTACATAATAAAAATTGAGGCTCAAATTAATATAATTTGCTAGGATGTGGAACAGAAGAAGGGTAGAAAAAGAAGTCAGAGAAAAGTCAGAATAAAAACTAGTCTTCCATAATTGTACCAGGAACTTCATGGGATTTTCTAAGAGAAATGGGAGAAACTAAAAAGACAATTTGGAGATAGAGCATCAAATATTTTATTTCTGGGTTTGTTGAATGAATGTGCATAAGTAAATAATGGGCTCTGTGGTCCTAAATTATTTTAACTACAGATAGATATTTATGTTGAATTTATGTGTCAAATCTGTTTACTTAGTTTTATTTTGTAATAGAATGAAATACAATAAAGAGCTGTTTTCAAACACAATTTATTTTGCATTCTGTATAGGTTAGGGGAGCTGAAATAAGCACTCCAAAGTGAGCACTTTAATGAACTTGTTTTATATACACTACATATCATCTGGGCATTCTCTGTAGATGGCTATGAATACAAAGGGAAGACAAATCTACCCTTTATGACAATGTGAAATGTCTATGTACCTTTGTGAGCAAGAATACTCTTTGAAGTTTGTGTGTCTTCTGGAGAAATGCCATTTTTTACCTTAATTTAACGATGATGTCTTGGAGAAAAGTTTCTTGGAGGTATATCTGTATGTGTATGGATGTGTTTTGTGTATGTGTGTCCAAGAGGAGACTGTGAGGTCTGTAGACCACGGGAAATATCAGATAACATATCTTCAGCACACAGTGTTAGAGGGACCTCAAAAGGAGGGCCATGTAACAGCCCCACCCTCACACACCTCAGTCCCCATGTGTTATCATTTCAGACTTCAATACTCAAACTTTGGAAGTTGTACTGCTGTGTATTTCTGAGATATTTTCATTTTCCTGGATGAAGAAAGGGTTGTCCATTCTATGCTAAAGCCATCCCTGTAGGTAATGCATGGAGTATCCTGAAGGATTTGGAAGTTGATAGGAATTGAGAGCAGGAAGATTAGAGTAGAGTTCTAGCCAGGAAAGCAAAGATAAGGAAGGGGCAGAGCACTGTGGGAAGGAAGTGAGAATGCAGGAGTTGTGCTTAGAATAGGCATGGACCACTGTGGAAAGCAAGAAGTGACAGATGACTGCCAAGTTATGTGTAGTCGCATTGATCTGTGGCTACAATGATTGCTTTCATTATTTGGATGTTCCTTTGCCTTAGTTTGCCATCTCAGCTCCTGATTGGTCAATTGCTAGACAGATATGAAAGATTAGATGAGAATTCTTAGCATAGTGCCTGACGTAGAGTAGGTGTTCATTGTATATTAGTGGAATCTAGAGATGTCTTAGTTATTGTTAAAAAATATTTATGATGTCTATGTGCAACAAATAGCCTAAAATATCTTTATGCATTTAGCAGATGTATCTCTGCATTCTTCGTGTCACTCCATGCCTCTGCAGCCACAGTGTGGAGTCTCATGGCTGCTTATAAAGTGCTAACAGACTCATATCCAGGAAATCTTTATCCTTTTGTACTCAACGCATGGGAAGATGGTATCAAAAGGATAAATCATTCTTACAAAATTTCAGATACAGAACTTTCTTCATTCAAACTTACATATTTTCTTTTCTTACAGTCATTTTGGGCACAGGTGATTTTCTTTCACCTCTTTAAATTACTAGGAAATGAGATATTATATTCTGTTTGGAATAACGAACATAATTCAAAACAGTAGAATTGTTTATGGGATGAAAATAAGTAACTTTTACATGGATTGTTCATATGTAATAGTCATTCAATTCTACAAGCAAACCACTAAGGCACAATTGAATGAAAACATATTTCAATACTTGCTCGATTCTTTACTATTGGGAAACCTTAATCTTACACAGTCTCAGTTATCTCCTGTCTAAAATAAAGTTGCTAATATCTAACTCAGAGGGATGATTTGATAATATTAATCTAAGGAAACTGTCTTGAAATTGTCATTTAATAAATGATGCTGTATTCTAACTTCCATTTTGTTTAATAAATTTATTTAATAAAATTGTACCTTTTTATTATATATTTGTCAATTTGCTTCTATGCTAAGTAAAATGTGACTATCAAGATATATAAAATTTTTATTACATTTAATAAGACCTACTCTTTTATATTGTCAAAATTATTTTCAATTCTTCTATTCCTTGACTTATCAACAGATTGCACTACAGTGTTGAAACTTATAAATAGATATGATAAAGCCAGAATAATAAGATAAAGGTGAATATTGTTATAATGAGCAATATATTTTATAGAATCAAAATTTATGTCATATAACTTCAAAAGACATTCTTTTTGAACCAAAGATAACAAATATTCATGATTTGTCTCATGCTATATTCTAGACTTGCTAAAGTAGACAATTTGGATATACAATTTGTCAATCATTGATTATGTTTTTCATTTTGTCATTTCATAAGTGGAAATTTGATAAATTGAAATGGTAGTTCAATATGACTTTGGTAATAGATTGACACTTTACGTCAAGACTTGACTGACTAGGTGATAATTTAATACCTGCATACATGATACAGCATTAAACACTGAAGAAAATATTAAAAAATAAGTCTAAGACATTTAAGAAACAAATATTAAAGTTGAAAGAAAAGACACCAGGTTTGCAGAAATGTGAACACTTGTAATCATATATGTATTTAGTATAATTTTGGCTTCTATCAATCTGATTTTTTTTCTTCTATATTCCTAGGGATAGGATGTGTTTAGGCCAATACACAAACTTATTCCAAATAGGGAAATTTACCAGGCTCCAGTTTTCTGGAACACGAAAGACACACATTTTGGAAAAAAAATCTCTTTTTCAGAGACTACATAGAGGTTGGAGACAGTGATGCTATTGTAGAAGGCAAAGCAATTATTGTCACAGAGAATGGCTTTAATTTCCAATGAAAGTCGCATCAACACGTTCCATGACATGTGGCAACTGTTTACGCCAGTGCACAGCAACAAAACACAACAAAAAGCAAAGTGCTTGATTCAAGTTCCATATCTTTAAAACGTCTATTTTAAGCAAGTTGGATTCATGACAGTCATTTGCTTGGAACAGTTCTGTACATGGCAAATAAAACACTCAGCACACATTTGGGTTGTGTAATTCCAGGGATTGGACACTGAATTATGAAATTTCTTAAGGTAGTTTGGTATTTCCTTGTCCTACTCAGATTCATTGAATATGTACACCCAGATACAAATTAATTTTTCTTTTTGCTATTATTCTATTTTTGAAGTCATACTTTTTAACTGGTTTCTAAATACATATTTAAAAAGAAAATAAATGAGAAAGTTGAAATAAGAAAGACATGACTAACTCTACTCCTTGTTAGCAAGTCCCATTATAGCAAGATCTGGTGGAGTTGATGGCTGTTCATGCCACACTCTAACCATGCCTCCAATTTGCAGGACATCCTAAGGCTGATGGTGTCCTGAGACCTGCTTGACAAAGGAAAAGCAAGGTATTTAGGTTGAGGCAGAAAGCTATATGACCTTTGTTTATTCTTAGGCCATCTCTCTCCTTTCTGTCTTTTCTGTGTCTTGCACACACTCAAAATTAGGTCTCCAAATTGGCACTGTGAATACACAATTGCCATCCCAAGTGCATACAAATTCCAGAGCTTTCACAGTGAACCCAGTGTCATTGCCTGAACTCTGGACATTGCTTAGAGAACCACCTGGCAGTTAAGTCAAGAACCAGGACATGACTGTAACTGCTGCCACTGTCTTTACAAGATGGAGTTCTGCAAACTCTTGGTTTCCTTGCCTCACTTGTTTCTATTTTCAAGTCTGTGAGGGAGAATATGACTGGCTGCTGATTTCACGCATCAATGCCTTAACTGCATGGGAGGTTGCAAAAATATCTGGCATTTTCAATTTCAATTGTGGGAGATGTTCTTAGTCTCTTTAGGTGTGGGATTTTTGTGACACAAAAAAATGCAGCCCAAGGTAATAAAAAAATGGCCACTGCACCTCTTTTATGATACAGTGGAAATTAACCATAGTAATCTACCCGGTTTGTCTCCAAAACATCCAGAGAGGCCTCTGCGGTTGTTTGTCTTGACCGAGGACTTCCAGAGAAAATTAGGTAAGTAAGAGCTCATATTTTAGTTGCAGGGTATGAATTAACCAACAGGGAATGAGTGGAATTAGTTACCAAAAAAAAAAAAAAATAAGTAAATGGAAATTCATACCCATATCGCATTGAGAATTTGCTGTCTTAATAATATCAGGTAGAGGAAAAACTTCACCGAATTAACACAACACCCAAAAACTCATCTTTCGTGGAAGCATCCAATTCTAGAAGTCAGATTTAGTAAGAAGCAGAGGGAAAACTACAGAAAATAAACATCACAACTTTGTGAGTGAACCAAAACTATTGTTGAGATTTTTGGAAAGTGGTAAAAAAGTAACTCAGCAAGGCACAGAATCATTTTTACGTATTTTCAAGGATTGGATATTTAACTCAAATGACAGTCCATATGGAAGAAAAAAATAAGATCAATAGCAAAATGTGTTTGTCCTTTAAAGGAGCAACAGGACTAAGTTAAAAAGCATGTTGAAGTTTACAAATACTACCAACACATCCATTTATAGTGGTTAGGAGAATCATAAATTAAAAGCAGTCTAGCTTTCCTAATATAAGAATATAATTTGCACAGAAGAGTATTTCCCATTAAAATTACAAGGGTTACTCAGCACCTAAAGTATTCCAATTTGAGGAAACGGAAGATTTTAGGGAGAAGCGCAAAGTTCACATTGATCCACAGGACTTGGACAACAAGTACAGGTAACACTTAAAGTTGGACACGGTAAATTTCCACTTCAAATACCTGTTGTAGAAGGTTCACCAACTGAGGAGATGTGTGAAAAGGTGATTAGTTCAAATAGTAAAGTGAAAAAAAAAAGAAAGAAAAAAAATCACCATGAAGATTCCAAGTACATAATATCTTTGTTTATCGCATCAAAATCAGTGGTACTGAATGTGCTGTATTGCTCTGAAATTCACCTTAGAAGCCCAAGTGTTGGTTTTAATGATTCAGACTTAAACCTCTCACGTAACTCATTTATGCTATCACGCTGGTTACCTTCCCTCATGAGCCAAAGATGAATGAAGCACCAGAGGAAATTGAAAGAAGGGGACTCAAAGGCTCAAGGAAGAGCTGACGTCATCTCCCTCTTTTCTAACTGTCACAATGCCAACCTCAGGTTAAGGGTGAAAAGAAGGGCAGAATAACACAAAAACTTGGTTTTAATTTACCATGTCAGAAATACAAATAACTTATTAATAAGGTAATAGTGGGGCAGAGGTGAGAGAAAGCCATGCCCACTTAGGTGTTAGTAAGAAGAAATAAGAAAATACAGTATTTCCTAATAATTCATTATACAGGGGTAACATTTTAATTAAGCAGAATTATTAGAAACTTTTACTGGATTTACATTTTTATTAAATGTGGTTTGGGTAACCTGTACGGATATTTTGCATATATTGGCATAGATTTTTTTTGGTAGAATTTCAAAATTACTCTGTGAATTTTCATTAGCTGGGGGCTTTTGAAGTTTCAATATGTATTTGAAAACACAGGTAATATTTAAAAGGAATTATTGACTTTTTAAAATGATACTTTGATGAAATGGAATTCTATGCTTCAGAAAAATTTGTGAAATAAAGACAAAGTGAAGACATCTAAAAGCAAAGATTTAAAGAAGTGCATTGGAATCTAATGACTTTTGAGAGAATGTTAAGCAAACCTGTGATACTACATTCAAAAGTTCCGTCTTACCTTATTCCACTCTCATTTCTTAATCTTTTTCAGTATTATAAATAGTATACATTCTACTTTCATAAAGTCCAGACTTTGTTCAGATAAGATCCTTTATTCTACCTCCTCACTGTTCCCCAAGTCTCTTTCATTCTTACCCCTCTGCATATCCCCAAGAACAATGTCCTTCTTTTATCCAAAACATCTTTGTTCAGTGGTTTCTGGAGGCCAGTCAGTATCCCAGAGATTGAATAATTTGCTGGAGCAACTTATGAAGCATAGAGGCAAATTCTAATTAAATAAAAGCTTGCTTATTAAAACTGGTGAATTATTTCATCAACAAAATTAAACTGATATCTTACTGTGAGATGGATGGTAGAAATAAACTGCTTTAAAAAAAATCAACTAGATGCAGATGGGTTTGCAAGTGATAAATATCGTATGAATGAATGGATCCTATTTGAAGACCCTACTGGTTTTTATCATTTCTCATCTTCCTCCACCATCCTGCAGCATTTTATTTATTTGCCAAGCTCTTCTGTAACATGTTCTTTTCCCTTGGTTTCCATGAAGGAAGAGTCTTCAAGTTCTTCTTTGATACTTTGCATATATATACATTTATACACACACACACACACACACACACACACACACGCATACATATACATATTTTTTTGTCTCCTTCCCTAACTCCTTATGTATGTATGCATTCCCCCAATCTCCTCTCTCATAATCACATACAATATTGAGGCTTTAACTAAAAGTCCCATAATGATCATTATTAATAAATTTATTTTACTATTTTACATCTCTTTTACTCTTATACCATCTCAAATTAAATATGAATACCTAAGTTTACCAGACTAATTATTTCTATCCGCTCCTCTTATTTATCCAAGCTCAACTTGAGAGTCTTATAATGTCTTGTTCTGTTTGTCTCTCACCATGAACCAGTAGTATTTAGCACCAGAATTAGACAAGTCTTCAAAAAGTTTCCAATATATTTCTCTTTATCTCCAAAACCCCAGGCTGCACAGCCTTGTTTCTCTTGTCTTATTTCAATGATATTTTAGGACCAGTCTCCTAACATCAATTCTCCTAATGATCACACCCATCCTTTGGAATCCATTTTACTTAGGTTTTTAAAACACTTTTCTTGAAGTCTGTCTCAGATGTTGTCACTTCACTGCCCCCAAACTAACACAAGCCAGACTGTGTCCATGCAGTGAACTCCAATCTCACTGGCACACCATCTAAGGCCCTCCACTTTCCTGCCAAAATTCATGGCATGATATGTTTAATCATAGTACTTGTGCACATGTCTTCCATATCCCCCAGACTAAACTAGATTCCTGGAAGGCATGTTTCATATTTAATGCATCAGTGTTTTCCCCGAGTAACAAAATACCTATCTGGGGTTATTTACCTAGTAGGTACTCAACATATGTTTGTTGAATAAACAATTGCACTGGAAAGTCTGGGCCAGGAAGATAGGTACATCCTCCCTTACTTCGTTCCCTCTTCACTTTCGTAGGAGAGTACATGTCTTAAAGAAGTGCCTTCTTTTTTGAGGATGAACTTAGTGATTAAGTTCTTAATCAAAGGTATTACTTTTGGGAGGAAGTGAATGGTAGTGTTTTGTGAGATGGAAAAGGCTTCAAACCTCCTAAATTGGAATTTAGAATGAATTTTGAAAGGAAGGAAAAATGTGTATGTTGGTTAGGTGTCATTGAAATAATGCAATTAATATTATATTTCAAGGCATGTAGATGAAAAAGCCTTTGAGGACTGTTCTGGGAACCAAACTACCATTATTGTGATTTCTATAGGGAAATATTTCCAAAATTTCAGAAAAATGATTTGAAAATAAGTTTTTTAATTCAACATGTTCATAACTTGGATTGTAACATGCAGCTGAGATAAATATAAGGGAAATTATTTTATTACAGCAGATTCTTTGTTTATAAATAAAACTCTTCAAAAGTTTCCTATAAACACAAAAATTTGCTGAAAATATTAAATATTTTATGATTTCAAAAACCATTTCTGTCAAGTTTTCCAATATGTGTTATATTAAGTGCAATAGCCTTACCTCACTTTCAATTTTCTAAGTTTCTTATATCTAGCTTAAATATAATATTTTGAAATTCTATGACTTAGCTATTTAGAAATAGCTCTTTGCCTACAAAAATAGACTAAAAACGTAATTGTACTCTTTAAACTTTTAAACAAGTTTAATCTGGCTTTTATTTAAAATTGTGTCAAAAGTCAGAATTAGCTCTATTTTGGTACAAGACTTATACCTTCTACCCATTTGCTACTTTTAATTTTTTGTTTTGTTTTGTTTTCTTTGAAAATATCAGAAATACCTGGCATCATTTTGTGAATAATTTTCCAGATATTACACCACTAGTTATCGGTATAAATCTGCTTGCAGGAAAGTTTAATTGGTGCTGTTAATTCGACTCAGGATCCTGTTTATTTTCCTAATTGCTGCCAGACATTGAACGGGTGGTTAATATATTAGAAACCTCCTGTTTCCCTGAACCTTTGCCTTACCCACTGGTAATTTTGTTAGAGAGAAAAATCTGCTTTTCATTTATTTTCCCTACCTTGAAAGCACTTGCATAAGCTCTGGCAACCTTATTTCTGAAGACAGTACTTGAAAAACGTTTTCCTCTTGCATCTTTCTGTATGACAATACGACCTTATCGCATTTGTCACAAACATGTGACAACTATTACTACCAAATGTATATTATATAATAGTATTAGTCCCATGACCAAAAAAAGGTGCTTTTAAGTTTAAAAATTTAATATTGTGACATATTGGCTATTAGCTATGCACCATAATAACAAAGATTTGTAAAATAAGGGTCCTGTCGGGGGCCGGGGATGAGATATGTGAAGCTATTGGTGATAACACAGTGGGATGGGTACTGTAGTAGAGATGACCACAGGATGCCATGAAGAGAGTAGGCAGTTGAGTAGCTATCCAGAATATTCTGTGTTGTAAGATTTAACAGTAAGATTTTTGTTCCGTGTTTTAACATGGAAATAACTGAGACATTATGTAAGAAGGAATAACTTTGATATCTTATTTTGAACACACATTTCTTTTTCAGTGTTTTCTGATTTTGAGAAAGTGCTTTCAAAGAAAAAAAAGATGTTCCATTCTTCACCATTCTTTTCTCCCATTCCTGTCAGATATTTTTCCCAGATATCTAAAGATAATATACCAACAATGTTTTGTTTTAAATACCTAATATCTTTCATTTTTGTCTTTTTTCATCCATAAAGGAAGATAAAACTGTCATTACTGAACTGCTCTGTGTGCATCCAAGTTGTGCCAATGTGTTTAGTGCTTCCTCATATTTCAGAAAAGCTTGTTTCTTATTAGAATAATTTTAAGAAGTTATTAAGCAACTTATTATCACATTTGCTTTCTTAATGATTGATTGAAATTTTGTCTCCTGGTCCTTTCTTGTTTTTTGTGATCTAATATATTCCCCATTCCTTTAGGGTAAGTGATTTTTTGCCTCTCCCTGTCCACATGACTAATTCAATGTCAATATTGTACCCTTTCCCCATTATATCTTATCACTTCTATGGCAGTTCCAAAGAAAGTTCTCCCTTTGGGGGATTGCTAGAAATCCCCCAAACCGACCTTCCTTCCAGATCATTCTAATTTTATGGCTTTAGGAAAGTCACCTCATCTTTATGAAATTTCCAATTTTTATTTGTAAAAAATGTAGCTAGAACTAGCTGGCACCTGGAATTCATTCTAGTCTAAATTAATCTTCAGGAGGCAGATGTTAGCAAGATGGCAGAAAAGGACTTTCCAGGGCACACATCCACTCATGGAAACATCAATTTCAACACTATCCATGGAAGAAAATACCTTCACAAGAGCTAAGGAAACCACATGAGAGATTACAGCACCTGTATGTAGAGCAGAAATTGGAAAAAACACATTAAAGACAGTAGGGAGGACAGTTTTGCATTACTCATGTCACTCCTCTCCCAAACCCAGGCAGCACATTATTGAGAGACATTCCCTCCTATTGAGGGAAAGAGAGGGAAGTGAGCACCAGACTTTGCCTCAGACCCATATTCTGGACCATACTAATAAAACCCAGCACGGGGTAGGCACTCAGAGCCCCAGACTCCAGGCCAATATCTGTGTGCTGAGCCACCAGGCTTGCCCTGTTACCGGGCTGGATCTCCTAGTCTCTAGGCCTGCCCAGCAACTGAATGAAAACTTGAAAGCTTTTCTAAGATCTGAAACAAGACAAAGATGCCCATTCTCACCACTTCTATTTAACTTAGTTGTGGAAGTTATAGTCAGAACCACATAAGGCTTGAGAAAACATTTAATACATCCCAATTGGAAAGAAAGAAGATAAATAGTCTGTGTTTGCAGATGACATGACCTTATATATAGAAAAGACTAAAGACTCCACAGAAAAGCTACTAGAACTATTAATAATAAATGAATTCAATAAAGTTGCTGTATATGTTCACAAACAAAAATCAGTAGCATTTCTACAGACTACTAATGAAGTATCCAAAAAAGAAATCAAGAACACAATCCTATTTCCAATAACTATAATAAAGTACAATAAAATACTTAGGAATACATTTAAGCAAGGAGGTGGTAGACTGTATGCTGACAACTATAAAACACTGATAAAAAAAATTGAAGAAAACACAAATAAATAGAAAGATATCCATGTTCATGGATTAGAAGAATTAATATTAAAAAGTCCACACTGGCCAAAGCAACCTATAGATTCAATGCAATCCCCATAAAAATTTCAATTATATTTTTCACAGAAATAGAAAGAAAACACAATTCTAAACCTTGTATAGATCCACAAAAGACTTGAATAACCAAAGCAATCTTTTAAAAAAGAGCAAGACTATTTATTTGTTGCAACATTATTCCCAATAGCCAAGATAGGCATCAACCTAAGTATCCATCAACAGATGAATGGATAATGAAAATGTGGTATATATACACAACGGAATACTTCTTCGGCCTTAAAAAAGAAAGAGATTTAGTCATTCCCATTTAGTCATAATGTCTTTGGACATTATGTTAAGTGAAATAAGCCTGCAGTGGAAAAATGAAACCAACAAATCATCCCACTTACACGTGAAATCTAAAAAAGTTGAACTCATAGGAACAGAGTACAATAGAATGGTAGTTACCAGGGCTGGTGGTGGAGGCTGGAGTTGGGAAGAATTTGGTCAAAAGATACAATATTTCAGTTAGATAGGAGGAATAAGTTTGAGAGATCTATTGTACAACATGGTGACCATAATTAATAACAATGCATTATATTCTTGAAAATTGCTAAGAGAGTAGATTTCAAGTGTTCTCACCACAAAACATGATGAGTATGTGCTCTGATATATATGTTAAGTAGCTTGATTTAGTCATTTTACAATGTACTCATATTTCAAAACATCATGTTGTATGCAACAAATATATAGTTTTTATTTGTCAATTTAGATAATAAACATTATTCTTTATTTTACGTTCCCTTTCTTCTCCTATTTTCCATGGTATCATTCTATGTAACTAATGTAGTTGATACTGATTTCCTTTGAAAATGCTGTCATTTTCAGTAATCCCAATAGCTAAATATATAATTGCCTAATTTAATCAGTGGTTTCTTAATATACAGATAATTTATAATCAGCATTCTTTTCAATTATTTTTGTTTGATTTATTAAATATTGATCCATTCTTTCACATATAATGTTTCTAGTTGAAGAGAAGGAATAGTTTTATTTAATTTTTCTTGAGTTCTCCTCCTTTCCTTCTTATTTCTAAACTCTTGGTAGAATCATACCCTTATTTCAGAAAATAATTTTTTATAGGCCTTCTGTTTTTATTCATTGTGCTAATTAGATTTTCAGAGCCCTGCATTTTTGTGTTATGATTTAATAAAAAATATACAATCTTTCTCTTAAAAACACACATATTATACAAGTCTTACAGAGGCATATTCAGGTTGTGCTTTTATTTTTGCAACAGTAACAATCTTTAATATAAAATAAATCACTTCCTTTCCCCTGCATATGTCAGTGCTTCCCACTTGTGTCATTTTCTTCACACCCTTTCACTGTAGAAACAGATGTTATGTGCCAACTGGAAGAAATAGTGCTAGCGGGCATATGCAGACCACCTGCTACCTGGATTTTCCCCCTTTGTGATTCACTTAGCCTTGCTTTGTGTTCAGTCCTATAATAATTTTCAACAGCCAAAACCAATTGACTTCATGCAGAGGAACTGCAGAGAGAACGGGATGGATTATGTCACAAGACAACAAGCCATCCTGATCTTTCTCCACTGAACGTTTAGTCTGAAGGATGTTAAATACATTTTATTTCAGCAAAGTTACTTCAGATTGAATGTATATTTATAGATGCAATTACAACATTTTCCAAAGGAATAAGATATCTCTGAAAATGCCTTGTGCAACTTGTTTCTAATTTGTAAATGCTCAAGCTCCTAAAGAATAGCATCTAGGGAGACAGTTGATTTACATAGCATGGCTATTTGTGGTTTGTATACACAAGTAGGAGCCTCCTACAGAGCTTTTCCCTGGTGATAAGAAGTTTAAGTGTGATTTTCTCCTTCCTGCACTCTTTCCTTCTTTTAAACATCTCTATTTCTATTGAGACATCTCAGTTTCCAAAGCTTAAATCCTTAGTCATATTTCAATTCTTTCTCCTAAGTTCTTCATATCCTATTAATCACCAAATTCTATGAAATTGCTTTTATATCCTTTTTTACCTGTATTGTTAGTTTTTTCTTGGCACACACCTTCAGTTCTCCAGTTTTGTGTCTGTTCAGATACATACTACACATTGATGCCACAATATCTTCTCCAAGTTCAGCTCTGATTTCATTTTATTGTTTGAGATGTACACTGTTTGAGATATACAATAGTGCAGATCAGTGACTTTAGAGTGTTTGAATTCTGACTCCGTTATATGTGAGTTTAGGTAAGTCACTTAAGCTCTCTGTGCCTCAGCTCTCTTAAATACAAAACAGGGATAATAATAGTGTCTTTTACAGAGCTTGTTAAATAGGTTTATTTTATTTTTTTTTTATGATTTTTTTTATTTCAGCATATCATGGGGGTACAGATATTTAGGTTAAGTATGTTGCCCTTGCCCCTCACCCCCAAGTCCGAGTTTCAAGTGTGTCCATCCCTTGGATGGTGTGCATTGCACTCTTTGTGTATGCATTTACCCGTCCCCTCCTCCCCTCTTCCCCCTCCCCCCTGCCCAACATCCAATAGATGTTATTTTTGTATGTGCACTTATGCATCGATCAGTTAATACCAATTTGATGGTGAGTACATGTGGTGGTTGTTTAAACAGGTTTATGTATGTGGGCTTTTTAGAATAGTGCCTAGCACATATTAAGCACTAGATAAGTCTTATCTAGCAGTATTTAAAGACTATAAGTAATTCTTATTGGCTTCAGGACATCTTAATGGGATAGCTAAGGTTCTTTGAGATTTATTCAGATATTGTAGTCCAACACATATAATTCAGTGTCTGGATTAGAGGAGA
Source organism: Avahi laniger (assembly GCA_963575035.1). Taxonomy (NCBI): domain Eukaryota; kingdom Metazoa; phylum Chordata; class Mammalia; order Primates; family Indriidae; genus Avahi; species Avahi laniger. The sequence goes on along the minus strand of CAUYSK010016837.1, from coordinate 27,357 downwards.
TACTGACTAAAAGTTAATTGACTTTTCAAATACCAAGTGGCCATTTGGACAATTGATAGATATAATGCCAATAAATACTTCTGTGGAATATAGATAATAAAAATCTTTCTTGCCAGGATATGGAAACTGCTGATTATATTTATTGTCATATTTTTTACTATTGATTTTATTAGAAAGACAACACTTATCACAGTTTTATTGAAATGTATTTCAAATATTTATGTTACAGTGTATTTCAAATATTTACTTATTTGCCTTTCCTACAACACTATGAAACTTTTCAGGTCCTGGCCATATAATATGGTCCCAGCCATATAATAAAGGATTCTAGCCATATAATAGAAGAAAGTATGGTTGAAAAATCATAACATCAAGAGTGTGCTTAAGTAAATAAGCAATTAAATGATTTTGAAAACATTAACCAAATTTTCTTTCTTTCTTTTCTGTAGCTAGAAGAAAATGTAAAGCATAATGCATAACGTACAGTATGGAGTATGCATGTTGATAATGCCACTATCAAACATTTGAGGATGTAATCACTTACATCTTACCTTGCTAATCAGCTTTTACATGTCTCTTTTATAAAGCATCTTGATGTAGACTTATTTTCAAGACGCAAAGAAATTGATGGAGAAGAGTTGAAGGGTACTGAGTAGGGGCTGGCTTTCTCGTTTTTTCCTTCAGTAGGGATTAAGCAAGATTTGGGAGCAGGGATAGCATAATGATTATAATTTAAGCTACTGCCTTGGTCCTTATGAAGTGTCTGTACATTTAACACTCCATATGGTAATTACGACTTCCCTAGAATGAGTCAGGGTTGTTTATGCTTTCATAAATCAAGCAGCTGCAGCAGAGCAGACAGATTCCATATTAGCACTTCCTCCTAAGACTGAATATGCTTAAAAGATTTTTGCAAATTTCTCTTGAATTCAAGTTGTTTGTTAAAAGTGATAGTTTTATGAGACTGCCACATGGAAAATGTCCTCCACTCTCATATTTTCCATTCATGATATAAATTTACCTTTAGAACCATTTTTAGAGACATTAAAGCTGATATAATAACCCCCAGCCGAATTGATAAAAGGAGAGCTTAATTTATAGGTGAGGTATGGTTATAGAAACGACAGCTAGGGAAGTTACGAGGAAAACATGAAAAAATGCACATTAACTGGTTGATAATTTATTTCCTACACTCAATCTTCTGACTTTACCATGCAGGGCAAAAATCTTACTATAACAAATGCTAGCTGTCCAAATACTTTTTTAAACATAATGTTTTGAAATTACACGGACTGTTTTGAAATTACATAAAAACACATGGAACTTCGTCTATGTTTAAGCTATCTTTTGTTAAAAATATGAAATATCTTGAGGTGAATATTTGTAATAATTGAGACAAACACGATATAATTATGCATATATATATTATAATTGCATGAGATTTAATCATGTCACCTTTGGTGAATTACTTTATATCTCAGGGCTCAGTGACATTAGCCATAAAATAAGAGTTTCCAAGTCCATCATGATTTGGATTTTAGATAAGAAAACTTGGAAGGAGAGAAAACAGTATATATTAGAAAATAAAAATCCTCTTTAGAATAAAAAGAAAGTATGGCCAAAAAATTATAGAACCAAGTGTATACTTAAGTAAATAAGCCATTAAGTGATTTTGAAAATGTTAACCAAGTTTTCTTTTTTTTTTAAGCTGGAAGAAAATATAAAACATCAATAGTATGATTTTCTTTCATTTATATGGGAACAACTGAAAAGCATAGAGGTTAACATGGATTCTCTGAGGTCATCTATTGACAAATGGTAAAGCTGGACCTTGAAAGCAGCTCTCCTGACTTCGAGGTGATTGCTCTTTCCATTACTTCATTTCCACACACGGGGTCTGCAGTATAGCATGCTTGAGATAGGATAAATGATTTCTCTGAGAAATTAGTGCCGTAGTGGTCAGAAAGAAAATAATAATTAAGGCAACGGGTGCAAAATGCCAAACTGAATAATTTTTGTTAATACTTTCCTTCCCAGAAAAATAATATTCTATTTCCAAGATATGTTAACTAGTTTTCATTTGATCCATTCTTATAAGCTTTATTTTCAAAATATATTAAAGTTATCCATATGTTGCTACCAAGTGCTAGAGTATGATACATTTTGATCAAATAAGGCATAACTTTTGTCATATTTAGGATGTATGTCTTCTGTATTGTCACACACAACGTTGAAATTCAAATGCATGATCTGTTTACACTGAACATTAATTAAAACTCTAAAGAGAATGATTATTTCAGCATTGATATTCTGAATTGACTGCATAGTAAGAAAGTAAGTGAAATGAATGTCTTTAGGAGTGAAAAGTTGCGAAGGAAGTGCTTTGAGGTAAGAGAGAAACTGCTAGAGTGCTCACTAGTTACTAAAATAACAGTTCTCTGCCTACACATCATGAGTTAGGATCTCTTGTGCTGGTGTGTCTTGTCATCTCTTCTTTTCTCTCTTTTTTTCTCCCCGGCCTTGTCCACTTACTGTGGATTCTAGGCGTCCATGTCAGGCCATTGATGGGGATGAACACATCCTTACCAGGAAGATTATGAAAACTCTCTGACTGAAGCAAGGGTCATTTAATAATCAAGATAGTTCTTGTTATCATTACTTTGAATCTATTCTCCTCGTTGCTTTGCTTTGCCCTTTTCAGCCTATTTAAAATTCTCTTTCTCAACAGAAGCTAAAACTACCCTCTTGCCCTACCTTTGGGTACCCACGTATGCCTACCTCTTCTGACCCATGTCTAGTTTTGACTCATAGATTTATTCTGGATAACTCTTCTTGTCTCCTTTGACTAAGTTTTTTCAATCTTTGCCTTAAGTCCACAATTGACTATACTCCATGATTCAGCAGAAATGTTTTGAGTATTTTACCTCAAGGAAGTTGAGGAAAAAATTTATAATTGTAATAACATATATAACATAATATTTATATTTTGTAATCATAATAATACATTGCAATAGATTTACAATTACTGATGAATTTAGCACCTTATATTTTAAAATGACAGTCATTTATTAGTCACTTATTATGTACCAGGAACAGTAGTACATTTTGTTTACAAGTGTCATTTCTTTTTTTACATGTGGCATAACAATATTACTTATAGATATCATGACCCTGATACTTCAAATTAGGAAACTGAAGCTAGAATGGATTAAATTTTTTAGCTTAGATTTCCCAGCTATCAAGTGGCGGAGCTAGGATTTAAATCCAGGTGCACTGGACTCAAAAGTTATGTTGTGCTATGATATAATACTGTGGTACCACACATGGAAGTTTTTGCTCATAGTACAAATTTATATCTAAGAACTGGGTCTAGTTTGAGAATAGTGATTTTTGTGAATTTTGGTAAGTACAATGGGTCCTTTTATCTTTTTACCTAATTATTAGGTGGCTGTTGTGACACTCTATAGACAATATTTATTAATGATTGGAAGTGCACATTATTCTGCATTTCAAATATTTATTTGGATGCATTGATATTTAACTATGTAAAAACTGGGCTCAGGCCATTTTCTACATAGCCTCTGCTAACTATGATCCTGACATAACCAGAGATTATTCTTATTTTTTGATTTGTCTTTGATCAAGGAATTTAGATTGGGGTTTATGAGCCTTCATAAGTTTCAGGTGTTATTTGAATCATCTCATCTCACCAAAATGTGTTTGCGCGCGCGCATGTGTGTGTGTGTGTTTATTCTGTGTAATTTTTAATAGATATGTTTATAGATATATTCATTTATCTATATTCATATGTACTCATATTAATATATTATTTTGGTTGATATATTCATCAGAGTCTCAAAGAAGTCTGAGATCTCAAATAGGATTAGAGCCAAAAGCCCAATCTCGAAAAATTCACAATTAGGTAGGAAGAGACCAATTGCATCATGCTTTTTAGGTATAGTCAACAAGCAATGAATTTACTAAAATATATTGTCATTTAGGTCCATTTTTCTTCTTTATGTGCAATCATATTATAAGCAATTGCAATAATTGACTTTTGAAATCTTTATGTGAACATTCCTGGTCCATAAATTCAGAAATCTTGCTTAGAAAGGAAAAGAGATTATATAAGTGGAAGGAAGAAACCTTTTCTACCTCCTGTATCGCTAGACCAGGTTTGAGTTCTGTCTGCATACTTAACCAGGTCCTTGCAAGTATTTATATCATTCTTAATCACAGTTAAATCTTAGGGTGAGTAATGGAAATTTCAGAATTTCATTTACCAGTAGATGTTGAAGAAAATATAATTGCTCTATGTTAGAAGTTTTTGTTGTTGTTGTTTTACTCCCTCAGCACAGAGTGGCGAAAGAAGAGAGTAGATTTACAGTGGGTAGAGAGAGAAAAGAGAAAAGATAGTCTAAAATTGCAGACAGGCTAAAGGACTTCTCTATGAATAGAGATTAAGTTTTGTGTGCTTTTTTAACTGCAATGCAATAATTTTGACAGCTAATAATTATCGGATTCTTACTTTGTGTCCAGTCATTATGATAATTCAACATACCTTATCTCATTAATTTCTTACAACAGCGAATTGAGGCGTGATGTCATTTTACATGTAATGCAACTAAGATCACCAAGCAATAAGTGATACAGCTAAAGTCTGATTTGTGTCTTTATCAAATTCTCTTTAAATTCTTCTGCAAGTCCCTTGACCTCATCTGCTTTTAGTGTCTGCTCTGTACATAAACAACCAGTAGGGGTGTGTGTGTGTTTGTGTGTGCTGAAGACCAGTTTTTTTGTGTTTTCTAGCTTATTTTGCTTAAAATTAAGGAAAAGCTTCAGTTTGCTACTCACATAGATTACAGTAAGTAGGTAAAAAATTGCTTTGAGAAATAAAGAAAGAAAAAGCATACTAAGCAGGCAGACAGTGAAACCTCTCTGGAGTTCCTAGAACTCTTGTTGAGTGCTTGAGATTTTCCACAAGAAAATGGACTGAATAAGATTTATCTTTATGTTAACTAGTACTGTGACCTCAGCGGACATCTGTGTTACAATTGGAATTGCACAACTTGATCTTTGTGATCTTATGCTTATATTTACTAATAAATCTAGTTTATAATCTTTTTCATATTTATTATTTGCCTACTTTCCATTAATATTGCCTGGTTTACAAGTTTAAGACTCAATGCTATTACTCTCTTTATTTTTTATTTTAGGATAGTACAAATGTTTAGGTTACGTATATTGCCTTTGCCCCACCTGAGTCAGAGCTTCAAGCATGTCCATCCCCCAGACAGTGCACGCCACACCCAATAGGTGTGTATATATATATTCCCTCCTCCCCCTCCCACCTGTCCGACACTCAATGAATGTTACTACTCTTTTGAAATGTGCTATATTATCAATCTAAAGTTTTGGAAAAGGTGATCACATCTCCCAGGGTGTTCAAGGTAGTCTTGGTTTATGCCTATTGTCCTGGAAAAATTATTAATAGAGTCCTGGTTTGAACAATGAATTATGTGGTCACCCTATCTTTTAGCACCACGTCTATTCCTTATTATCTCTGAATGATTCCTAACAGCAGTTCATCAGTCTCATTCAAGTTTTCTTCACAATGATGCAATCCAATTAGACTAAAGATAGGAACTTGTTACTCTTACTGTAATTTCACAGGGATATGACTGTCATATATTTAAGATTCACTATAAAGCAGATGTGAAAAAATTTCTCTCCTATGCTTTTCTACTAAAGAAAACAGTGTAGTCTAATGGATATAGCATGGGTGTTGGATTTGATGATACCTTGGTTCAAATCTCAGCTTTGGTAATAATTAATTGTGTGAACTTCAGAACTTACTTCTAAACCACAATTCTTTGAGCTTCTAATTCTTTGTCCTTAATATGGAAATAAACTTAATAGAATTGTTGTAAAGGTTAATTTGGTGTTATATAAAATGGTTGGCATCATCTAGAACACAAAGTAGGGACAGGCTTTGATAAATGGTCATTTTATTGCTGTTATTATTATCTTCTTTCAAGAAATGTCCTTCAGTGTAAGTCAGAGAATAAGCAAGTTACATTTGATTCCAGGAGAAAAAAAACTTCTGGATTTAAATGAACCAGGGACTTGTATTCAAGACTTTTAAGATATAAAAATAATTTCCTTAGTCTAAAAATGTAAAATCTATAACTGAAGCAAATAATGAGAAGTGGCACATTTGAATATTTCAAAAACAGAAGCAAACATTTTATATCTATTTATAAATGAATATTTAATTTCCACATATAATTTGATGTTTGTTGAAAAGCTTTTTTTTTTTCTTTTTAAACTAGCTGGAGCTTATTTTAGTTAGAAAATTCCTGAATTCTATTTCTCTGCTTTGAAAGACATTTTTGAATTTTGAAAAATTATTCTCAATTGGATAATCAAATCTCTCATTTGGCTTGCAAATTTTCAGAATTTATACTTTCTTTATTTCCATTATTGTTTTTAAATAAGCAATTATTCAGAAACGTTTTCCTTATTCTAAGGCCATTCTCAATCAGGAGCAGCATCAGAAAGGGTCAAATCAGAGGGTCAAATCATATACCTTTCTCGATTTATCTGTTTTATGTTCCACAAGTTGACCAAAATCATATCTCTTTATCTGTGTGTATGTATGTGTGTTTATGCATATGTATATATACACATATGTATATATGTGTGTATACATGTGTGTGTGTGTGTGTGTGTATGTGTATGTGAAGGGCACATGTCCAAGCAGCTCTTGTAACCATGTTGGGCCATATGACTTGTTCTGATCAATGTGCTGAATTGTAATTGACATGTATCCTTTCTGGACCAAAGTGTAGCAGACTTGAATTTTTCATTCATTCTCCTTTCTTCCTGTAGCGATGCAGAAGCCAAATGCTCCAAATAGCATAGTTAAAAAAATGCAAGCTTCCTGATCCTTGAATCACTGCTTGGATTGGGGCTGCCCTGCAGTAACACTGTGTAAGTTAGAAGTATGATTTTATATGTTAAGCTAGTAAGATTTGGGGACTTGTTGTTATGGCCACATAATTTTATCAGTCAAGTACTCACCAGAAAGCAGTTCAGATTATTCAAACTGAATGAATTTAATGCAGGAAATTGGTTACACTGATGATGTAAGAGAGAGAAAGCAAACCAGAGACATTAAGGCAACCCAGAGAGATTAGCTATGACAAGTGGCAGCTATCCTTGGAATAGGAGGACAATGGGAGAAGATGGTATTACCCCAGAAGTCAAAGCCATGCAATGAGAGCTAGAGCCTCAGGGAGGCCTGCCTCACAGAAACTGGAACAAGAGAGGGAGGGGCTATCTGGTGGGAGCTGGTAAGAGATGCCACAGAAAGCAAAGGTGATGAAGCATCTACAGTTCTCTCTTCTCTCTTCCCCTAATGTTCTGCCAGACCTTTCCATTGGCTGCTTTTCTCAAGAATCTAGAATGAAATGGAGCAGAGGAATATAGGCCAGAGCAGGTGACAGGCTGTGTGAATCTTAAAGCAAATTGGCTGTTGATTGGAATAATAGCGTGGACTGTTCTGGTTAGTATTAATGGACTGAGCTATGGGAAAGACCACAGAGAAAGTAGGTACTCCTCAGGTCTGAAAGATCAATCCTGTTTGACAAAATGACAGTGCCAGTGACGGTATTGTAGCCCAGAGAACTCACTTTCCCCTTGGTATTGACAAACTCCTGGAGAAGGCAAGAAGAATGCTGGAATGGGAAGGAGGAAGTGGAGTCCTACTTTAAACTCTTCCTAGATGCCAATAGCTTTCCCAGGTTTTGCTTCTCTCTTTTAACCCAATGGGCTTACTAGGTATGCTTATAGTGAGCTAAGAATGTTGATATTGCTCTTGGGAGAGATTATCAGAGAATCAGAAAATCAGGGCTTGAAGGAATATGATACTGCTTCCTGTGGTAGAGATCGTTGGTTTGCACTAATTTTATTCAGATTGACATTATATCTAGCTAAAAGACACCTTTCCCAGGCTGGGTAGCAGCAAATTGAGATTGTATGACTAAATATTTACTAGTAAATTTAAGAAAAATGCTTAAAGAGAACTGAAGTGTCTGGAAGGTGCATTTTATTCTTACACCCGTCCTCCTTGTTGCTATTTGAAATACTGAATTCATATTTGTGGCTCCAGTGGCCCTGTTCAACTAAAAAGTGAAGCTCAGGTACATGTGCCATGTGGAGGGTGATAGATGAAAAAGAGAAGGAAACGTGGGACACCGATGAACAGGGAGCCACCAGACCTGCCTTAGACTGTGCTCCTCCCGAGGTCTGTTACATGAGCATCATCTATAAATGATTCAGCTACTGTAACTTTGGGTATATTTTTTTGTTACATGCAGCCTAACTTAATTATTACTGATTTTTCCTTTTCCCTCCCTGAATAGCTTCTATTAATCTACCCAAGTCCAAGAATAAAAAGCACACTTTCTTTTCCTCAGTGTGGCTGAACCTACACCGGTGGTGTACAATACCCACCACCAATTTGAGGGATTATTGAACATATCGTATGGGTCCCTAGCAGGAAAGAAAGCAACAGCGTTAACTTTAGATATTCTGTGGTCGAGTCCCAAAAACTAACATAATTTTTTCTTCCCACGTGTCTCTTTCTGACTGTAAAAGTTCAGAGATGTGTGTTTATCTAATAGACTACTAGCGATAGAATAGATAGCTCAGGGATATTTCAAGCAGGCTGCAAGAATCCCCCAATTTAGTCCATTACAAATCCGTCGTTGATCCTGGATGCAGGCTTCAGCTGGCAAAGGAAAGGAAATACAGAGTTCAAAGCAAGGTGAGGAGGCTCATGGCCAAAACATCTCATATGCAGAAAACTGCTTATGGCCTACCCTAGTCCATATGGAAGTTCACTGCTTTTACCATTTAGAGTTCCCAAGAGAGCCTGTCTGGAAGGAGAAATAAATCCCGATCCCCACTAACACCAGATCCTGCTTACTGCATGTGGGATATTACTCAGCAGGCACAGCTGCCCTTGCAGTTTTATATAAACATCTGAGGCCTTTCCTAAAGCATGAGTCTCACTCTTTCTTTTGGAGCACTTTCCTCCTAATTCCAAATTCTCTGCACATATATCATCTGCAGAAGCTGGGCCAAACGTAAATCATGTTAAAGGGTGAAAAGAGATGGTATTTGGGCCAGGACCCAGGATGTCAACCACCTGAATCCTTCCCTCAACCCACACTACCCTCAGTGCAATGTGCCTGAGAGATATGTGCACAGAGGGCAAGGCCAGGTGAATGTATATTCTTCATCATTACGTGGCTTTTGCCCTAAATCTCAATGTAAATATCACTTCCTCAGGCAGTTACCGAATGGGACTGGCCCCAGCCTTGTCTCGCCTGTCAAACCTGTGAGAGCAGATCCCACCACTGCAGACTTGGGGTTTAACTTCGCACCAAAAACTTTCCACCCATTGGTACCTGAAGCCAAATAACATTTCCTGCCTTTGACAACGACCCATTCTTGGTGGAAGAAGGATGAGTGAGGAGGAGGCAGGAGCTAGCCCCATCTGGTTGGTACATGAGAAAAAAGATAGAATAGGAGCATTAGCTTTCTAGGAGAGTCCAAGGTTAAGACGTATTCGTGTTATTTCTATCCCCTTGTTGGGGAATGAAATCTATTCACACTTTAGTTGAAAGGTTCTTTTTGCCTGCTTTATATCCATTCTCTCTTTTATTAGTAACAGTACACCGATTTTTCTTACTCATTCTAACTTTATGTGGTTCAAGTGGAGTTAATCCTACCTCTTTGCCTTCAGATGGAGAAATATGTTCCATGCTCAGGCAGTCAGAGTATTCCATCCCTCCAGCCACAATGATTTAGAGATGGCAATGAAGCCCGAAGGAAGCCAATGAGTCTCAATTTTGGAACTTTCATTAGAGCCCTTAAAAAAGAAGTCATAATTTCAAGTAGAGTCTCTGGAACTGCTGGCAGCCATTATATCATTGTTAAAGTCTTCCTGAGAATGGAGCCAGCAGAGAGGAAAAGATATTCTCTTTAGATTTTTCACTTTAATGAGGAAACAGTTTCCTTTTTTTCTTCCTTCCTTCCTTCCTTCTTTCTTACCTTCCTTCTCTTCTTGCCCTTTTTTGTGCTAAAGCATATTTAAGTTACGTTGTGTTATTTTTGTCTGATAGACACTTTTCAGAGGTTTGCTATGTGTCATGTTTTCCAGATGAGCTGCCTATTCTGTTTATATGTTAATTGCATGTATCTGGAAAATGTCTTACATCTTTATTCATATATGTGTTTTTTGGGGGTTGATAGGCTATGTTGGAGCTCATCCAAGTTCCTGTGATGAGCTTTCATAAACTCTGAGGTAGCATTAATTGATTTCAGGAAATTTACTTTGGATTCATTAAGCATTGGTCACTTCTGTCATTCCTGTAAAAATAACGTTATTTTTCTTATCTGTTCTCTGTGTTTGAGATTATTTCTTTTACTTGTCAGCAGAACTACCCATATATTAGTGTCATTTATTAAATGACATTGTCCAACATATCCTAGAGGATTGGTTTGTTTCCCTTAGTGATATAGGCTTTGGAAGATGCTCCAGATATTTTGGGGCTTCTTACTTGGCCATTTGACTTCATTCTCCCATTGATTACAGTTTATTTTACCTGCTCTGTAAGAAGGTTCAGACCTGGGGACAGAACATCATTATCCATATTGCTTCTCTCAGGCCATAGAGCTTTGAGTTGGCAGGACCTCCAAACATCACTTCATAGAATGTAAGCTACTGAAACACTGCATAACCACGTTTCACGTGAAAGAGTGAGCCTTAAATATGTGCTTGAAGCTTTTCAGTGAATTGAAACCAGGAGCTCCAACTTGTAGATATATCGAGTCTCATTATTTGCTAGTCTGAGACTGGCAAACTAAAGGGTTCCTGGCAGCCTCTGTTTTCTGAATAAAATGCTCTCTCCAGGCCAAGTATGAAGCCATCTGTAACAGCTTAAATTGCTTCCTTAGTCACAAGGACAAAGTAATGGTGTGAGCGAAATAGCTATTGTTAGCCCTAAAGACAGGCGTGCCTCTTTGGTGCTAAAGGAAACAACAGGATAATGTTCTAGATGAAACCGTGAATGGGAATGCCATGGACCTGCACTGATTTTGATACCGTGAATTAAACAATCTCCGAATTTGTTAGAGAGAAAAAGCAGGCAGACGAATTAGGCTTGAGAGGAACAATAATTAGAAACACACTCCAGGGAGATTTAGCCTCCTTGTATTCAAGCACAACTTGCAAGTTAAGCCCCAGAATTCAAGTATACAAGGAGAGTCCACAAGTGTTTGACGTAGCTGGATTCTAGTAAACCGATGATAAATATTAGCAAGTGATATCACAGTAGATGCCTCAGGCAGGTGCCGAGTGGAGAAAGTCTGTCTGAAAAGTTTGCCCACCTCGTCCTTAGGTACATTATCCCTGTCATTAGTCAGGATAAGCTACTGGGCAAGTAGGTGTAGGCAGAGGTTTGAGAGTTTATAGCTTAGGGACAGTTTCCCAGAGTCAAGTATAAAAACTAAAGGATGCTCTGTAATCTTAAAACTCTGACAAAAGAAAATGGCTTCCAAAGGTCAGATGTTGCAGGAAAAAATAAATATGCCATCCCTACATCATTTCAGATAGAAATTACCTAAAGAAATAAATGAAAAAATTATATTACTAACTTACACAGGGATGAGCAAACTTGCCCTGGTGCTTCTTTCTGTTTTTGCTGTTTTGCAAAGATTATATTGGATAAACAAATCTTGTAGGTTCTAAACAATGTCTGATTCCAGCTTTATTGTCCATCCCTGTGGGTGGTAATGGGACATAATATACCGAAATGGAATCTAAACTGTTAGATGACTGTTGTACATAGAGAATGCAAATTTCTACAAGCACAGTAAATCCTCAGGGTCTCTTTATACAGTGATGAGGGGCTACATCAGGCTGTGTGGACACCTTCTATATAAAAAATGAACAAATATGGGGTAGGATGGAAAAGTCACATGCTGTTCTGTGTAAATTTTCTCAGTTGATAAAATTCAAATTCCCTTGAGAAATAACCAGAGATAGAAAGACTGGAAACTGACAATTTGGTCTACTAACACAAATTCAGGCTTTGTGGAGAGTTGAGAGGCAACTATGGTCCATCTATTAAAGTTTTGGAGCATGAGAGCTAACCCTAAAGCTCAATACATTTCCAGATTGTTGGGGCGACACAAACATTCAGCCCAAAACAATGCTGCTCTGGGGTCTCTGTCTCTGCAATCAGTAAGCCCAATTCTGTGGCAGCATCTCCCACTGTTGTTTGAGCTATCAATGAAGGGAACATGGTCGGGTGAGGAAAAGCCAGCCAAGCAGAGTCAAGGATGAGCCACCAGTCAGCTAGAGATTCTGGACCAATGCAGAGGAACGTGGGATGGAATATGTCAGCCTCTTTTTCTCACCCTCGGATCTCTAGCTGGTGTTTCATATTAGCCAAATACAACCACAATCAAGGCGGCCATTGTATCCAAAGGAGGTACTCCGCAGAAATCAGCCTTGGGCGGCACAGAGAAAGGCAGTGAAGAGAAGAGAAAGGATCAGAAGCAGTGTAGAATAGCACAAATGTAAATGTATGATTTTGAGACCTTCTAGTAACTAATAAAAGAAACAAAAACAAATACAGATAATTATGGTGCCACTGATAGGCTGTGATTCAAATGGTTATGGGGATGTGAGAAGACATGTAGCAGTGGACCTTTACGCTTTATGTAACAATATTCAGTGTTAATGAAAACTTTAAAAATGTTCACGGATGGCATTTAAGATTAAGCAACTATAAAATATAAAGGAGAAAATCTGAAAAACATCAAAAAGCATAAAGAAAGTAAATTAAAATTATATGCCATTTCATCATCCAGAAAAAATCATTATTGTCATTTTGAAATATCTTTTTATTCTCTTCTTCTCTGCTCTCATATGTGTATACAATGTGTATATATATATAAAACATACTTACATATACTCATATGTAAGGGTAAGTGCTGCTTTAGTCATATTAAAACTTAGTATACTTTTCCAGATTTGAAATATTATTAGAAAGTATATTTTAGTGGCTACATATTTTTCTATGATATATGCATACACATATATATACATATATTTAATATATATTTCTTATATATATTGACATGTAGATTAGTTTAAATTTTTCAGTGTTATAAATAATGCTACAATTAATCCCTTTGGACATAAATATTTGTGTATATTTCATTGTTTCCTCAGGTAAATTTCCACATTTATGTTTAATTTCCAAGTCTCCAGTTCCTTGTGATCATTAATCACTGGCTTAAAGTAACAGGCGTTTCCTTCCTCTGGTCCACCTGCCCCCACTTTTCAAAGCTGCCTTTTCTAATTTGGTGCCCTCCCTCATGTCCCCCAAGGACATCAGGGGCAGTGTCTTCTCTGGGTATCTTATCTCACTGCTCTTTCTCATTTTTCATAGCACTGACCAGGATCCGCTGTCTGTCTGGTCTGGTCTCGTGGTCAGTACTGGCCTTGCTTGTCCCGACTGTCTTGTCTTCATCTTCTCTAGGAACAATTGATCTCTTCGGAGCTTTTAGGTCGCTTATGTCTTTCAAATGGGAATGAACAAATTTCTGTGCACAGTGGCATAAGAAGGATGACAATGGACAAATCCTACTTTCCCACCCCACCTCCCCCCAGCTCTCATTTTTCTTTTCCAAAAACTTTCTGATTTTTCCATAGTTATGAGGCCAGAGACAAAACTGCCCCGTTTATTATGCAAGAGCTAGTTCACAATCAGATGGCTGTTTTCCCAGGAACTACATTTTCACTCTTCTTGGATCATTTAACTGTTTCTTGCCATCAATGATAAAGTTAAAACCCACAACATCTAAAAAAATGGATATGTATGTAACATCTAAAAGTTATTCGTGGCAGAGTTTATCTTTCAGATGATAAAAGAAATCAAAGACAGTGGCAATTCTGTTATGTTCTAGACCTTGAATTGCAACCTTATTCAAGGCACAATTTTTCAGCAATTTTTATTGTTCTGTTTATATAATCAAGCATGGGATGTGATTAATTGTAATTTCTAGAGCTTGGATAATTAATCACCTCATTACATGTTCTATGGCAGCGTAGAGCTCACTTACATTGACAGATCATCTACTCTTAGGACCCATGAAGGAATTTGTGTGCATGGATTTGTACCACTCACGGGAGGAAGGTCCTGCCCTCAGCAACTGGGGGTCTTGCCTGGCAGGTGGTGCAGTGACCTCTGGTGGAGCAGAAGGCCAAAGAGCCATTAGGCCCTTTAAGGGACAGGTGGAACTCTTGAGAACTTTTATTTGAAAATTCCTTAAGAATAAAATTTATCCTGCAATAAAATGTCTAAATACCTCAAAGGATGTATCCTATTCTATAGCATTATTTTGAATTTACACAAATACCCCTGACCTATGTTTTTATGACTCATTGTGATAACTTTATTTTTAATATGTATAAAGGAGTTTATATGTTTGCTTTTGAAGCCTAGAAAACATTAATTAATTTTGTTTAACTTTTTTTATTTCCACTTTCAAATAGGAAATAGAAATTGGCTGCATGAAATGTATATATTAATATTATGTGTTTAGATTAACAATATGAATATGAGTGTATATAATGTCAAATGACTAATAAATTTACCAATTTCAATCACTGCTGAATCATTTACTAAATATGTGAAATCCAGCCACTCATTCTTTAATTTCCTCATCTGTGAAATTAAAATAATAATGCCTTATAAAATTTCTATAATTAATCAAAGAGCTAATGTTATAAAATTCTTAATTCAGTATCTGGCACATAGTAATCCTCCATAAATATTATTATTATTTCCTTATTATACTTCACAATTACATTGTGATTAGTGTTGTGCATATCAATGTGTTGATCAGTGTCTTCACCCACCCTGGGTTGTATAGTATATGATCTTTCTCCAACTATGTATTTATATTGTTACTTTCCTGATCACCAAGAACAATAATAACTAGTACAGATCATTTTTCAGCTCTTTTACATTTTATCTCATCCTCACTACAGGTAAATGAGCCAGATAGAATGAGTTCTTTTCCTTTTTAAATAAATAAGTATAGATGACTTTAATAAGTTAATGTATTTATTCATATAGTTTAAAGTTTCTATTATTAATATTTTATGTTGATTTTATGACTTTGCCCCACATCAAAACAAAGATGTGGCAACATTAACGTTTGAACTCTGCTCTTCTGACTCCAAATACCACACACTCCATTGCCTATTGCATAAGACTTGGACTACTCCAAAACTTGCCAGCCATCGTTTTATGGCCGTATGAAGTAATCTTGACTCTTTATCAACTCTAAGCTGGATAACTCATAAATTATTCCAGATGGATCAGAATCTAACACTTTTTAATGATCTCCCAACACAATTTCACAACTTCCCTGGGTTCTATGTTTTCATGCCATGCTTCAAAGCTGCCTCTACGATGAAAATTGTATGTAACTGAACTATATCCTTCATACCTCAGTGTAACTGAATATGTAACATGCCAGATACAGAGGCAGATGAAGCAGGTGGGATAGAAAAGGCTG
Organism: Avahi laniger; assembly: GCA_963575035.1. NCBI lineage: Eukaryota > Metazoa > Chordata > Mammalia > Primates > Indriidae > Avahi > Avahi laniger. Next base: position 11,688 of record CAUYSK010016837.1, on the reverse strand, counting down.
GGATGTGGAAAGAGCGTTTCTATTTTAGCTTTGAAGAAAGTGAGGGAAAGGGCTGTGCAAAAATCTGAGGAAGAGAACTCCAGGTAGATGGAACAGCAAGTGTAAAAGCTCCCAGGATGCATGAAGGACCCTGAGAAGAGAATGTGTCAGGAGCAAGAAGTGGGCAGTGTTAGCAGAGTTCAGAGTCAAGAGGGAGGGAGCAGATTTTGTCAGGTCTTGAGGCCACTGGGAGGATTTTGTCTTTCATTCAGAGATGTGAAGCCTTGGCAGCTTTTGGGCTGAGGAGTGACATGATCTGACTTAAGCCCTAAAAGATGAGGGCAAAGGTAAAAAGAGGGAGGTACTGCCTTGTCATTTTTGCAAATATGCCTTTTTCTAATAATTTTACAAAACAATCAAAACAAAATATTTGGTGGACTACCCAAAGTTGGTCTTCTTGACCTTTTAGAAGAGTTATTGGAGCAACTCTTCTGTATCTTTACAGATCTGCTAGATCTGTAAAACAGTACTCACACTATTCCCTCAGTTAGTGATTCCCTGACTTTTAAAATATTTTACCTCTTATCGCTGTTTACTTGGTCTATTGAAAGCATTGTTAGTAAATACACACATGTACCTATGTGTGCAATACATATCTATGCAATGCATATAGATACATGTACATATAATTGCAATGCAAATATATATGCTTTTTAAATTAGCAAATATTCATTTTGTACCATGAATATAAGCTAATCTTATAGTAGACAGTGAGGCAGTGAGGTAATTAGAGAAATCCTTAATTGCTGCAAACATCCAGTTGTATGAACTTTGAGAAAAGGAATCATATCTACCTAATTTATCTATAGGAAAGCTCTTTGCACAAGAGCTATATTCAAAATAGCTGTGAAAATCTTTTCATTAATTTGTTAATAAAATCTGGTAACGATAATAATAAAATGACTCAATTTTATATTGGGTGACTTCTCCACGTGGTGTTCACCACGACACTCCTTTTTCCAAAAATATTTCCAATCCATAGGGATACTCAGCCTACATCACTCTGCACAATAATGTTTGGACAGAAGATGATTTTGATCACAATTTATAATAAATTGGGCCAACAATAGTCATTCCTTGATATTTAGAATTAAGATTAAATTTAGGAAATTATGATCCATCTGCACTATAGAAGAGAGAAGCAAAGAAGTTGAACTTCTGAGAGAGAAAATACTCAAAGCAGATGTCATGTAGGAGATATGCAAGGGCAGTGAGTGGTTTGGACACTTTACTGTTTCTTCTTTCTAGAAACTTCAGAGGTGTTGCTGTATTTCAAGAGAATTTTTGTATCCTTACATGGAATTACTACTTTCTACCTAAGATAGCTCTGGTTGATTTCTGTTACTTGTCTTAGTTATATGTAACTTAGTTATATATAACTTTCCATTCTTCTGATCACTCAAACATTACGAGGCCCAGAAATATTGGCTTAATGACAGATATGGTATCCTCGATTAAATCAAACTTTAGTAATAGCCAAGTAGATTTGATTTAATACTCCTTTTTAAGAGGCAATTTCAAACGCATGAATGGTTAATTAATTATAATAATATTATTGATTATTTGTAAAGACATTTTGGTTATAGCCTAGCACTCTGCCCTGATCCTTCTGTAGACTGATTTTTTAAAATAAAAGAAAAACACCTAAAATATTATGTATTTCTATGCAATAACTGTCTTATTTAAATTTCAGTGTAATCTGTTGCATTTAGATTTAAAAACATGAAAACACCAAAAGGTTAATTTATAATGCTGTGTTACAAGTGGATTAAAATACAAAATGGGATAATAGTACCAAGGCCTTCTTACCAGTTCATGAAATCTCCAGTTTAGTGAGGTTTAAATCAGGACCTAAAACTATTCGGAATTGTAACTAAATTACAAACAAATAAAGGGTCTACTCTTGGAAATCAGGAGTCTAAGTGGAATTATTGACTCTCCATGGAGGATCATGCTACACACATTTTGTTCTGTACTTACAAGGTTGTAAGCAGTTTCTGTATAAGTTTTTGTCTAGACTTATAAAACCTTTCAATAAAGCCATGGAGACATTCAATTGCTTTCCGTCTCGTGGAAAAAGTTGTAGAACTGAAGTCAAGCTACTTGCTATAAAGTGGTTTCTGAGTTTGTGGTCTTTCTTTTAGTGCTTCATCTGAATCAAAGAAAGAAAACCAGGAACCATTCTACTACTAATGACACAATGAAAGAATTGTCTAGAAAACTTGTGGTGAGAAACTTGCATATCTCCTACATAGTTTTATCAACTATGAAAGGAAGTGAAGTAATTGTTTTACGATAAGACACATCATTCTGGAGCACAGACAGAGTTTGGTATTTATTCATTTATTTTTTGGTAGTACTTTCATAACTATGAGAAGCAAACTTTGATTACAATAATGTTGGATACATGCCAATGCGTCTATCAGTCAACTCAAAAGATCTATCCTCTGTAATTTTATTGTTATAATTTTTCTATGATATATTTTAAACCAACATATTCCTGGAGTTAAGATAAAACTTATACAGTTGAAACATTTGAAGTAAAAGTAAGTTACAGACACAAGAAAGTTGTTTCTATATCTTACAAGAGCTTTCACTTTACCTGTTGCAATTAATACTTTCATTTTGCTGGAATAGTTACATTAATTATAAAATGTTCAAGTTTTAATGGTTACCAGGATAGGTTAATATTTTTTAAATCTCCAGAGGGTAGAGATCAGAATTTAGAAAATTGGCTTTGCTTCCTCTTTGATCCCTAATCCCACAATGTTGGCAATGAGGGCATAACAGAGTTTACAAAAAAACTCCTTAAACAGTCCTATGTAAAAGAAGCAAACATAAGGTTTTGTTTCAAAGAAGGAAAGATGTCAAACCAGGAGACTGTGAAAACTACAAAGAATTTTCAGGTTAAGGACATAGGAAGGTACAGAATGAGAAAATTAAAAAAAAATATGTAATTAGGAAAGTAAAAATAGAACAGCATGCAACATAAATTAATAAAACTGGATTTGTCTCCAAATTCTGAGTAAGAATTTTTAGATAGAAGCAGAGGTGAGAATTGAATATCTTGATTCAGATCTGTTTCATAAGCAAGCTCTTAAGAACAAATAAGCAGGATAAATTGTAGTAATCTTAACACTACCACAGCTCAGACAGATTATTGTTAAAATCACAAAGATGTGTGGGCCAATTATAACTGTCTGAGAATTCCACCACGGTTGAATCCCTTCTGCTTATCTGGCTTGGAGGGTGCAAATAAATTGTTAGAGCAACTCCTGACAATCAGCCCTTTACCTTATATAAATGACATTTTTTATCCTTTGCACTCCAAAAGCTATGGAATAAATGTATGTGTAAATATATGTATATATTAAACACGATTCGGTGACTTAGAAAATACTATTTAGAAAAGACTTCATTTGATGGAGACTATTGAAAATTTGATTCAAAAATATAATACTAAAATTATTATTAAATTCAAAATTATTATCTTATTTGACAGAGTTTTCATGCTGTAAAAGAGCAATAAGTTTTTGTATTGTCACCATCTATAAGAGTTTCAATTAAGTAATTAGTTCAAATAATAGTCTTCTATGCAATAGTTTTCAAATATGAGAAACATGACATAAAGATTGTTATGAAACATAAGAATCATCTTAAATAATATTCAATAATGATTTTAATGTAGAAAAACATAAAGTTAGGTAAAATTTTCTTATTCTGTAATCTGATATAATTAAAAAATTAAAATTAAATAAAACAAAACTATAAAAACAAGATAATGAAGTTGACAATGTTAATTTGATATGACTGATGATGATGGTATGCTTCGTATGAATTACAGTATAGAGACAAATGTAATGCTGGCTGCTTCTGTGTGGATATTTTGAATCTAACATACCTAATGTGATTGGTAATGAGTAAATTCTTATGCAACTTTTGTCTTTTTAAATTTCTTTTTAATTTGTGAAATTTACTATAATGTTCTAATGCCATTTAAATATTACTTAGCAAAAACATGTAATTTATGTAGTGGGTCATCCTCACCACCATGCTCAGCTAAATTTTTTTATTTTTATTTTGTGTAGAGATGGGGTCTTGCTATATTGCCCAGGCTGGTCTCAAACTCCTGGCCTTACAGCAATTCTCCCACCTCGGCCTTCCAAAGTGCTGAGACTACAGGTGTAAGCCACCATACCTGGATTTTTCTGTTCTTTTATTATTAGTACCATTTTCTATAAGCTCGATAATAAATCAAAAAAGCAAATGTATACATTATAATCCCATGAAAGTTTAAGGAGTTAGAAAATTATAGAAAAGAAGGCTTCAAAAAAGTGGCCAGTGAGGTAGGTAGACCAGAATTCTGAGAGAATGAAATGCCAGAGGCCAGTACTATTTCAAGAAAGAGAGCATGAACAATAACGTCAAACATGGCTGAGAAGTCACATAAGAGAAGAAAGAAGAATTGGCCGTTGTATTGGCAGTAAGGAGGTAATATGGCAAACTCGCAAATTCTAGGCAGATGCTTTGACCTAAACAATGTCCATTGTTGCTGATGTTTTGGGATTTGCTCATCTACCTTTTTCAATGCATTCTCTTAATTTCTCAAAAACATGGAGTCTTTAATCTTAATTCTCAAGACCATCCTTCCTGGAAACATTTCTACTACCAGGAAGGAAACCTAACCTTCCTCTTCTGGGCACACTCTCTATCTACTCTTATTAAGTGTCATGGCTCATTCCTTTTGCGTCACACCACTGCCCCTCCTCAGGCCCAGGTGTTAGTCTTTCTGTATGTCCAGCTTCCCTGTGGATGAGATGATGAGGGTAGAGGTGGCCAAGGGATTCCAGATACTGTGTTTGGGGCATGTGTAAGACAAGAAGATTTTTATTCTCCCAAGCTGAGCCTCCTCTTAGCATACTTGCTTTTATTATATGTCCTAAAATAAAAATGTTTCCATGTCTTCTTCATTTTTGAGCCACATTATCTGATTGTCCCTTTTCATATTGCTGCCTTAGTTTGTCCAAGCCCCTGTATGTGTGGCGATAATACTGGTTATTTGACGTATTCCATCAAATGCTCAAGATGGTTTTGTGTTTTTAAGGTTAACATGAATTACAATACTTGGAAGCAGAATCACCTTCCAAGACTGAGTTGCTGTTCTTACACAGCTGGTTCTAAAAATAAATCATGTCAGCTTTTTAGGAATTGAAGCCTTAACCTGGAGAGTAATTTGATTTTCGTTTTTCAGTAAGTCTCACATTAAGCAATTGTGTTTCTGTAGCAAATCTTATCTATTGTCTAAGAAGGGACTCTATCTAACCAGCACCTAGTTTCTTACTTAAACAAGACTCTTATTAAAAAGTAAATATCAAAAAGTAAACTGAATGGGCTACGTTTTTAAACCCAGAAATTGTTAAAGCAATACTTACCGCTTTACTAACATGTTTATAGTGGGAGTCTTGGGAATGACAGTTGGTTCAAACAATATTTTGTTTTTAATACTACATGCTGATTCTTGGTCAGACTTTTCCTATTAAAGGGAAGAAAGTGATGCTAGTATTTTTTTTAAAAGGGGAGGGAAGGTGAAAACTCTCTCCAGCTACACACGTGTGCTGTGTATGTGTGCACTTGTGTGTGTAATACACAAAACACACACTGTAGAATTAAAGAAAGTTTTTACATGCATTATCCCATTTTACCCTTGCCATAGCCCTTTGCTGTACATATTTGCAAATATTATTTTTTAAATGTAGAAAATGAGGAAAGCATTTATTAGGTATGTATTATCTTCCAGGCCTTTGAACGGGAAGCACAATTTAAAGCAAATATAAACAAAAGCTCACACACACCCATTAACCGAATTATGTGGAAGTTCAGTGGCAAAGATATGTACAGTTATTTATTACAGATTATGATAGTTGTTCAAGACATGGTGGAGCCTTTTAGTCAAGTCCTTACTGCTTTTATACCTGTTTTTTTTGAATGGTAAGCTGTGTGAATAAAATGGCTCCAAGAAGAAGCTAATCAAGCATGCAATTAAGTAATTTAATTTAATCTGAAAAGTAACAATTGAGTGCCTACCTCATGGTAGACACAGTGCCATGATCTTCACTACAAATTTAAAAGCATACACAGTCATGTGTTGCTTAACAATAGGGATATGTTCTGAGAAATACGCCTTCAGGTGATTTCATCGTTGTGTGAACATCACAGAAGTATACTTGCGCAAATCTAGATGGTATAGCCTACTACACACCTAGGCTATATGCTATAGCCTTTTGTTCCTAAGCTCTTACCTCTACAGCATGTTACTGTACTGAATCTTGCAGGCAATTGTAATATAATGGTAAATATTTGTGTATCTAAACATATAAAAGGTAGAGTTAAATAGGTATAAAAGATGAAAAATGGTACCCCTATATAAGACACCATGAATGGAGCTTGCAGGATAGGACGTTGAATTGGGTAAGTCGGTAAGTGAGTGGTGAGTGAATGTGAAGGCCTAGAACATTAATACAGAATATTATGCACTTGGGCTACACTAAATTTATATAAAAATTTTTCTTTCTTCAATAATAAATTAATCTTAGCTTACTATAACATTGTTACTTAATAAACTTTTAATTTTTTAAAACTTTTGATTCTTTTGTAGTAACACATTTAAAACACACATTGTGTAGCTGTACAAAAATAGTTTCTTTCTTTATATTCTTATTCTATAAGCTTTTTCTGTTAAAAAAATGTTTTTTTTTACTTTCAAATATTTTTTTTAAAGGCTAAGACACAGACACATACATTAGCCTAGGCCTACCCAGGGTCAGGATCATCAGTATCACTGCCTTCCACCTCCAAGTCTTGTCCCTCTGGAAGGTCTTCAAGGACAATACCATGCATGAAGCTGTCATGTCCTGTGATAACAAAGCCTTCTTTTGGAATATGTCTGAAAGACATGCTTGAAGTTGTTTTACAGCTCAGTGTTTATGATTATAAGTAGAAGGAGTATGCTTTAAATATGTATAAAAAGTACATTATAATAAATACATAAACTGGTAAAGTCATTTATATAATTGTCAAATATTATGTGCTATACATAATTGCCTATGGTTTATTTACACTAGCATAACCACAAACACATAATGCTTTGTACTGTGATGTTATGACAGCTATGGTGTCACTAAGTGATAGACATTTTTCAGCTCCATTCCATTCTTAGGGGACCCCCATCACATATGCAGTTTCTGGTTGACCGTTATGCAGCTCATAACTGTATATATAAAATTATACTACCAAGTCAATTTCCAGCTCATTCAGGGAGTTCAATAAATATGGAATTTTTGTTGTAAAAATTTACACTGTCTATATCAGAATACAAATATTAACTAATTAATACTTAGTTGTAAAGCTAGATGCGAGGTTTATTTATTTAATATTTTAAACTCAGACACTGGTTGTAGCCCTTAAATAGCCACTTAATGGAAAGTCGTACTGTTTCTTCAAAGAGGTGAAACTGAACCATCTGTGCCTATCTGTTGATTCTGGTCACCAAATGGAAAAAAAGAAATTCCAATGTATAGGTTACTTCATAAAATGAAACTATGTAGGGTGACTGAACTAGGCAGAGTCAGGGATGCTGAAAGCATAACTCAAATATATTAACATATAAATTAGAAGAATGTTTTATCAGATGTATAATATAAACGTGTCTAAGAACATGACTCAAAAGAGAGCAGCCGTCTTTCAAAGTTTGGTTTAAACACCATCGCCATCCAGAAGCTTTTCCTGAACCCATCTGGATTGAATCGCTTTCCTCCTTGTGATTTATCCTCCCTCTGCTAGGACAATGATTACTTTTAGCATGCCCCATATCCCACGCTGGACTGTGTCATTTTTTTAAGTACTCTCTGCATTACCCAGAACTGTGTCTTATGTGATGGAAGCATTGAAGTACTTCTTTAAAATAGAAAAAAAAAAATGCGTAGAATTTATTTGGTATATACTGTTACTGTAAATAGGATGGTTAAATATTCTTCATAAAAAGTTTCTTTTAGTTGATAAGCACAAATTTTAAAGATATTTTCCAAAAATTTTATCTGCTTTTTTTTCTCAGTGAGTGATAAAATGTTCTATCAATATATTCTATTTTATCATTATGGCCTTAATATTTCAGCCAAATATATAATAAATGATATCAATATAAAATATCATACATATACACTAGCAATTATAAATATGTCAAAATAAGACAGGATATAGTTATAAATATAAGAAACAAAGCACACTGATTGGTGACAAGATATCCCCTGTGGACAATATATAGCAGCATTATTCCCCAGGAGACCTCATAAGGTAACATTTGTCAGCTTAATGAAATTATAATAGTCCAGGGTATGGCTATCAGCTCTGAAGGTTCTGACACAGATGAAGGATGTATTTTTCATCATACTGTACCACAAACTAAGGCCTTGAGAGTGATATATATAATACCAAATCCCTATAAATTAATTTATAATAAATTGCAGCTACTTCACTTGCTTGAATGGCCCCTCCCAACTCAATTTCTCTGATTTTCCCTGAAATAGAAAACATGCTTATTATCTTTCTGTGATCCCAATATTCCCTTGGCTAATATTAAACATACAATATCAGAGCATATGAGTGGTCAAATTAATCTTTTCTTCTATTATGTAGATTACCTGGCTTCTCATAAAATGTTCCATGACCACAAAAATTTTGAGATGAACTTAGTGTAGTTTCAAAAATATGGAAAAAAATGTAATTTAAAATGTGAATGGAGACTAGAATACATGGAAATTACATTTTATTTTACAAATAATTATCTTTTTTTCTTTTTTAAGAAATAGAATTATTTCTGGTATTTAGTAATGAGTTATACTACCTGCCCTATATGATATATTTTAATGTTTCAAAAAATCAACTTTATATGGATTAATTGTTGGCATTATGTTTATTTAAAAATGAGAGTAGGAAAGATTTACAATGAAAATTTAGGGTTGGTACTTCTAGCAATCTTGTAGCAATGTGGTAATTTTTTTTATCATCAATAACTATGGTGTCGATTTATGCAAATACTCATTTTTAATAATAAAATTTCATTTTTGTTTGTAAGTGAAATAAATGAGATCATAAGAATGAAAGTTATCATACCAAATTTTCCAGATCCTGTATGTTTTTAAATGTTTATTTAGTAGTTGGCTCAGTTTTTCCTCCTTATTTCTGTATTTAAGGAATATATTTGGGCTCCGGAGCTTGGTGGCCTTGGCTTATAACCAGATCTCTCCACTAATAGGCTGGTGATACTTAATCACCCTGTGTCCCTATTTCTTTATATGTATAATAGGGAAATAATAGCACTCACCTCATTGGGTTATCATGACCCAACAAGGTATCACTATGAGATGCGGTAAAACATATAAACCATTTAGTGCAATACCTGCTAAAGTAGAAAATATTAAAAACTATTACCATTTTTACATATTTCATATTTCATTTTGCTCTCAGAAAACCATGTGAAATGGGTATTTTTTCCCCCATTTTACCGATGATAAAACTAAGTGTCAGAGAAATTAAGTAAACTCTGATGTCCAACTCCAATCCGATCCCAGAACTTATATTTTCCCCAACTGCAATATATTGTCTTTTACAGAATTTTATTTAGCTATTTCCCTGAGTCTATTTTATATCAGCTTCAATGATGCACTTAACTTCAAGTACTTGAAATTCTTTTTCTTGTACTAAATAAGTTATTTAACAAAAATGCTTTGATTTTCTCTTGCTGACACTTCCCAATGGTTACAGACATTAAGCCAGGATTATGTCTCAAGCAATTGTAAAATAATATGATGAACTAAACCTTCTTGTTACTGCACAACTCTCTATTTCTTATTTGTAAACTAAAAGTAATGAAATCAGAAATAACTGTCCCACTGATGTATTATTTACATAGAGGATAGTTTTGCAGTTTACCTATTTTTCTTCCTCAGAGTGGAAGACTATTGTCCATTCTAAAAAAAGCATTTTTTACAATAATTTCATTCTTCACTCAAAGAGCTAAAAATAGAAATACCATTCGATCCAGCAATAGCACTATTAGGCATCTATCCAAAAGAACAAAAAACATTCTATGATAAAGACATCTGCACCCGAATGTTTATGGCAGCACAATTCACTATTGCAAGGATGTGGAAACAACCCAAGTGCCCACCAATTCATGAGTGGATTATTAAAATTTGATATATGTATACAATGGAATATTACTCAATCATAAGAAATGACAGTGATCTAGAACCTCTTATACTTTCCTGGATTAAACTTAAGCCCATTATCCGAAGTGAGGCACCGCAAGAGCAGAAGAATGGGCTCCACTTGTACTCACCATCCAATTGGTACTAACTGATCAACACTAGGGTGATCACATGGCAGAAATACTCTCCAGGGATTAGGGGGATGGGGGGCGAATCTACAACTAAAGGACACGGGGAGCACTAAAGGGAGGGAAGAGCATGCCTTTAACCTGCATTTGGGTGAGGCAAAGACATAAAGTGTAATTAGAATGTTTGTACCCTCACAATACCTTGGAATAATAATATAAAAAAAATAAAATAAATAAAAAAAATAAAAAAAAATGCAAATGTCTGGAACTGCACTGCAATTCGACAAAAAGATTTAAAGTGCCTAAGTTGCAAAGCTGAAGAGAGGACAGATGACCTGTAGGTTATTAAAAAAGAGAGCAGTTAAGACTTGACTTGGGTAATCCAGTGGATTTATAAAAAAGAAAAACGTGCTTCTGAAGCTTTAATTTTTCAGCGTCATTAACCGGGTCCCAGTTTTTTTCCTTTGATCCTGAAGTTCCAAATTCCCTAAAGCTAAGGCCCATAGTTACCTTTTTGTAGGCTGTTTCTGCTATTTCCTTAGGCTAGTACTGACAAAGAAGAAATGATTTACCCTACTTTGTCTCTCATATATTTTGACTTTGAATTAAGTTTCCCTCCCCACTACCCTGGTCCAAGAAATGCTGTTTGCACAGTGACACTGTATTTACTAGCTCTGCCCCAATTTCACTTTGCTAAATATTTGACCCAGGACACTTTGCTCCACGGCTATCTACTGGGTTTCAAGTTATTCCCTGAGTCATAGCTCGTCTTCTGCAGTATCTCTATTTGCATAACACGGTTTGTGCCCCAGATCATGTGGTTCAGATTTTGGAAATGTGATTTCTATACCATAGCTCATTTCCAAGTCTCTAAAGACCAAAGAACTACATTAGTCCCTTCTTCCCTGGGAACTGGAGCTGTGCTGTGAGAGCCGGCCCTGAGGGCTGGAACTTGCTCCTTATGGAGAGTTTTCCTCATCCTAACAAACCCCTCTGAGCTCCTGAGAATCATGATTTGGGAACTTAATTTACTTCATCGTATGTCTGAACAGATTTGGATCCCTTAAGAGCACCTCAATATCTCAGATAACGTGATAGCTGCTGCTGAAAATTGACAAATCTGGTGCCCAAGGGAGACTCTCTAGGCTGAATCTTCACTCTGCCTTCCTAACCCACTGTTCCTTCTACTTACTATCAGATGCCATGTATATCTCCTTGGTCTCTTTGATACATGTTTCCTTGGAACATTGGTTTCT
>CAUYSK010016835.1:0-37163 GCA_963575035.1 Avahi laniger | reverse complement strand
GAGGCGGGCGGATTGTTTGAGCTCAGGAGTTCGAGACCAGCCTGAGCAAGAGCGAGACCCCGTCTCTACTAAAAATAGAAAGAAATTAATCAGACAACTAAAAATATATAGAAAAAATTAGCCGGGCATGGTGGTGCATGCCTGTAGTCCCAGCTACTCAGGAGGCTGAGGCAGGAGGATCGCTTGAGCCCAGGAGTGTGAGGTTGCTGTGAGCTAGGCTGACGCCACGGCACTCACTCTAGCCCAGGCAAAACAGCGAGACTCTGTCTCAAAAAAAACATTAGATGTTGAAGATGGAAGGGACTGTTCAACCTTCTGCGTCTAAGGAAAGGGCTCGCACCAAGCCACCCAGGTCACCCCTGGGAAGCCAGGTCTTCTGAATCTTAGTCCAGAACCCTTTCCCCAAGATCCACAGCACAGCGACCTCATCCTCAGGAAGGACGGTATGCCACTGGCTCCTTCGCGGACACTCCTCCTTGGTCCATAGCACCTCTCCTAGACTAAACAAATCACAATGTCACTCACACGAAAGTCCTCTTGTGTTTGGAGAAGAGGTGCAAGTTCCTCCATCCTGGTGGATACTGCTCTGTGGAGGTATTCAGGCTCAGAGTGAAGCTTTGCCATATCGAGAGCTAAAACGTTTGTGAAGTTATTGTGAAGAAATGCAAATGAAAAGAATTTTGCAAATTGTTCTTTGCCCTTGCCATGAGCTCCACCGAGTGGGATCTGAATGCCAAGTCATATCTTTTCAACTAATGGAAAGACGGTCTGATTCCATGCCCAGGAAGCAGGGTCACCCATTTTGCCTCAATCTCAGAGGGTTTTCTAGGTGCAGGACAGGCAGATGAAAAAGCACTGTAGCCTGGTCAGTGTTGTTCAGCAAAATAATGTGATGGATGAGCATCGTTCTCTTTCCAGAGGGAGTATCCTACAGTCAGGGTGACCTTCAACACGTAGGGAGGCAGCCCCCAGAATGGCATGAATTCAGGGCCCTGGGAAGACCCCTCCTATCCCCTGATATCCACAAATGTCTTGGCTGCCATCGGAAAAGGCATTGTTTATACCTCCTTTATCCTAGTTTAGGTCCCTATTAATGCACAAGTACCTTTGGTAAGAATGACCTAAGATTTTATCAGTCATTTTCTCCCTTGAGCTAAATAACGTCTTGGAGCATGAGTTTTGATAGGAAAGGAAAAGGAGAGCAAATACTGGCAGACTCTGGGTGCTTCCAGCAGATAAGGGGAAGGAAATACCACGCGGAGAGGGGAGATGGTCAGCGTGATGCCGCGCGGGGCCGGCTAATGAAAAGCTTCACTTGTGGAGTCTTTATAGCATGCCGGGAGCTGTTCTAAAGTGTTCTCCAAGCTTAATTCGTGTAATCCTCCATCTTATGAAGTAGATGCTATTATAATTATCCCCATTAGAGATTAGGACGTAGAGGTAGAGAGGTTAAGTAACTTGCCCAAGTTTATATAGCTGATAAATAGCAGATTTCCAATCCAGGCATTCTGGCTCCAGAGTCTGAGCCCTGAACCACTACAGTGACGATTTAGTCATTGTAAGGGCTTGTTTTTCTCACTATTGAGATGACTCTAATAAGGCTCTTCCCTGCCCGCATCTGTGTGATGGATGAGTTTGGTATTTAAAAGCCCAAAAGCTGTGCTGTGTAAATGTCCCCTCCAGTACGCTGTTGGCCCCAGGGGTCTTTTTTGGGAACCTTCCTAAGAGAAGCCCTGAGGTTTTGGTAGCCCCCTTGAAAATGGATTTCTCAACAAAGAGCCTAGGATATGAAAGGTAGGCAGGGCGTTGGCTAGACGTGGAGGGCTACCAATTTGTAGTAGATGCCGGGAAAGGCTGGGCCATTTCTGCAAATATGTACTCAGTCCCAGAATCATAACAAGATTTTTGTCTCTGTGGATGAATAAGCACTTCCCCCGTTCTGAGGGAATGAGGTAATGGCCTTCAGGCTAGAAGCACATTAATAATACACACTCTGATGGGCAGTGCCACCACCCTGCCGTCCTTCTCCATATACAAGCAGAAGACCGGGGATTCTGGGCCGTTCAAGGTAGCACTTTTCACAAATATCAAACAGAAATAATGTAAGAAGCAACGTTTAAAAATGGGAAGTGCAAAATCCCAGGTGAATTTGCGGCTTACCTGTCTGTCCTGTAGCTGCACGGGTACAAGGCAGGCAGTGGGACGTGTCATTCTGATACCTCATGTAAATTCTTTTAGATACTTCTAGTTTTTGTCGCTGTTTTGAAGAGGGTCAAATAATAGAATAATGGGTTTCAAAAAATTTTCTTAAATTGTCTACTTTAATGAAAGATAAAAACCAAAATGTCCATGAATTTAGGAAGAAAAGTCGTCACTCTATTTTGCGTGGAATTTACTTATACCCCTGTTGGACCTCTACCAAAGTAGAGAAAAGTCCAGTACAATATATAGCAGAATTAATCAATTGTCACACAAAACATTTATTTTTTTTATAGTGGTGATAGTTATTAAAGCTCTTGAACACAGTCTCACACACAAAACTCTTTTCACATTTAGATGTAATATATAGCACTGAGAGACCTTTCAATTTCACTAACAATGTCAAGTTGGAAATTCGTGACAACCTTCCTTAGCCCCAGTCATAGCTGGGGCATACAGTTGGTTAATCAAATTAGAGCTCTGCCTTCGCATTCGCCAGTTCATTAAGTTAGATCTGCCTGGGAGCCATGACGGCCAGGGCATGTCAAGGTTACCTGATAAACCATTTAAACCCAACGTGTTATGCAGGAATTTATATGATTAATTGGCTATTCAATATTTAAAATAAGAAAGCCGAAGACTTCTAAATCATGCCATACCTGCTAAAATATCTTGGGTAATGGAGGCTCTCCTGTATGAAATGTATCCAACAATATCATGCTTCATCATTGCAAATGTAGCAAGAAAATGTATTATTCTGGTGAGGCCAAAACAGTGTGTCAGATTAGATTGCCACAAATGAATAAAATTTTTGGTCATCTTACCTCCAATGTGATTGAGACACAGGGTCCACCCAAAGCCTTAAATCACGAGATGACAACAGAAATATGGTCACATCATGAAATGCATCGGACGCATCTCTCTGCCAAGTAAATAAAAATCAAAAAGGGCAGCAGCACCCAACAGCATGGGAAGCGGGGGAAGTCAAGATGGCAGGAAGGTTTTTTCCCCCAAACTCCTCAATGTCAAGGGAAAACAAACTGTGGGCCCATCACAGCAAAATCTAACCAAGCTGAGCACTGTCCCTGGCAGACATGGCGGCTCCGTCGCACTGTTTGTTTGGACCACCATGCCTTTTATTAGACCTTCGAAGAGCTCCCTAACAGTGGGTCATGGTGCGGTCAGCTGCTCATCTCTGCTGTTGTTCCACGTGGCCTACCCCGGCCACTCTGGGAAGAAGGGAACCGTTTCTTTAAGGAATTGGGCTATTTATAAAATAAATATAAAATCTAATATCCATTATGCACAAATGATAGTGTCAGAGAGCTCCAGCGGCTGTATATTTGCTGAACGTCAGCCTCCTGCGAGTATAAATTGCCCCGTGCCGAGGAGAAATACAATACGGTTCACCAGAGACTCGGCTGCAAGGTGTAGCCGCTTGTCTGCGGGCAAGTAATGACTTGCGTTTTCAGCTGCTTCTTGGTAAGAGCCTTAGTAATTGGAATCAGTTATTCAAAACATCGCTAAATGTGATTTAAATGGCAAGGATTTAATAACAGAGAAAGAAGCCATTAAAGGGGTTCAAGCAGGGGAGAAGGGAATTCCGTTTTTTAGAGCAGAGGGAGAAAAATAAAGCAATTACTTGATGTAAAGGCCAGAAACAGGACTCCTGCTGTCAGGGAGAAATCAAATCTGTCAGCAATTAGTGGGATCTTAGGAGGTAAAGAACTCTCCAGTGTTGAGCAGTGAATAAGGGGTTAGCAATTATATGAACTGATAAAAGTGTTCTGGTTTCCAAACAGCAGGTTAACAAGCCTTACTTTTTTCATAACTTGATGCAGATGTGATGGTCACACTTGAGGATATTTTTCAGTGGTTCACCAGGAAAGTTCCTTAATCAGCGCACTGTGCGGCCTCTTTCCATCTCAAACTGTGCTCGTGCTACCTAGCCCCAAATGATGTGCCTGAGAGCGTTTCGATAGCAAGGTTCTTCTTTAATTAAAAAATAGAATAATAATTTCCCTGAACATGCAATTAAAAAAAGAAAATCAAAAGGAAAATTCATGTCTCCATGTCCACTCTTCCCAAAGGGTTAGGAGTTGCTGGTATTTTCAGCACAAAAGGAACATCACATGGTACAAAGTAGGAGAACTTTCTATCGAATAAGTTACCTTTCTTATGATATGTTCCTTGTTATTTGGAATAAAAAATCTATTGCATGTATTTATATACCTATGTGGGCCACAGATGACTCCTCTAGGAGCACTTTAAAAATTATTTTGTGTTGATGGATGTGAGGTGTGAAACTTAGTCCAATATGTGAAGCAGTATCAGAAAAAATCAATTGTTCCTTCACAAAAACAGTTCCAGCCTTTCAATTCAATGAGCTACTGTCTCTGCTGAGAGAACACTCAGGTGTCAATAAAAGACGAGTATCTGAATAAGGTCATTTGAAAAGACTCCCCTACACTCAGTCCTCTTCGACTAGCTATGAGGGTGACCTGTTTCTGTGGTCACTGACGTGTATTCTGGTTTAAAGACATAAGCAATTGCACCTGAGCAACAAGACTTCAAAGAAATCTATCATCCAGCATGTGCTACTGATTTGTCAATTGACAAGAGACAATTAAGGATTTTTTTCCTTTATTTTTTTCCTTAAAAAAATTCAGTCGATATATTGGGGCACCGAGGACTTCCTGCTTTCACTTTAAGCACTGTGTAAGCCAATTGTTAAAAAAATTTAAAATTTCCAATCAATGTACGTCAAGGGATTTTTCCATTTTGAGCAAAACTCTGACCAGAAAACTCTTACCCCTCTTTTCTGGTGGATGCACTGGGCGTTGGGAGGACTCCCATTGCTGAAAGAACCAAGCGCCCTCAAAGGCCAACGATCATGAAACATCTGCAAACCCCAAAGTAATTCGGAAATGTAGGATTGCCAGAGTGTAGTTCTAAGAGCAACTTTTAACCCAGCTCTAAAGTCAACGTAAGTTCTGATATTTTTCTCTTTTGCAACATGACTTTCAGTTTTATATTATTATTGTATTTTATACATAATAATGTATATTAAAATATATATGTTGGCTCAATTTCCTTAAATACTGTGTGTGTTGTATGCACATTTGCAAATAGAATCTAGCAGACTTTGCTAGGCAGGGTTGAGGGGAGGGCATGGTATGGAATTAGGAGGGAAGGCACATGAGCTTGAGCAGCCACAGCTCTGCTCAGAGAACTAGATGTGTGCTCTTTACATTGCAGTGTCAAATACTGAAGGGCACACACTGTAGATTTGCTAAGATCCCATACCCCAACATGGGAGTTATTAAAAACTACTTCCTGACTACTAATCTGTGCAAGCCCCCATCAAGTGCTGTCTATTCATTTGTGCTTATGTTTCAATTGCTTAGAAACTACACAAATTTTTAATTGATTTTTTAATTATTAATAATATGTTTGTGTATATACATATACACATGCTTAGATTTAGAGGACAGCAATTTTTGGACTTCTTCAGCTGATTCCTCATTCTTCTTACCACCTCCCATTGTCCAAGTACAAAAGACACTAAGAGCAACTGAGTTGAGGACGTGGTAAAGATGAAAACTGCCAGATAACAGCACCCGGTACAGGGAGATGTTCCCATGGAAGAGTTCGCTGTTTCTGTAGAAGTGTATGGCTGTGGCTTTTCCATGAAATGGTTGTTCTGGAATTCTTACCAGCCAATCAGATCCTCACTTTTGGGCCGGGTTGGTGGGATGCTGGGCTGTGGTCTCATCACAACGAGGATGGACTGGCATTAAAGTGGGTTTTAATAAGTGAACTGATGGGTTTTCACGTGGCCTCGCCCCACGTCTGCCACTGGCAGGCTGTGCTTCCTTTAACAGAAAGGTCCTCAGTTTCCTCATCTGGAAGTAGCAATTGTAACAGTTATTGGAATGTCCTCAGAGTTTTCTACATTCTCTGGAAGTTATAAATGATAATACAACCTTGCTTAAGAAAATGAAAATTGGAGTAAATAACCTCTTAAAGGTATGGAAAGCAGATATGATGCTCTTTACTAGATGTGGGATTATCCAGTGACACCTTGCAGGCTTCTCTTATCTAAGGGTTAGCGTTAACTCCAGTTTCTCAGTCAGAACAGGCACAGAGTGATCTGAGCAGAGATGCATCTCACTTGTCCCAGTAGAACGTGGTTGTGAGACAAACATATTTTTAAAAAGTGCTTCACATAACATCACTGGGAAAGCTTAAGGTCTTTAAGTTAAATCTACAAGGGACTCAACATTGTTCAGAGGAGTTTTCAAAAAGCCCAAGTTTACATGACTCATCAAGTTCGGAATTGTTGCGATAGTGTCTCTATCAACAAAGTCTTAAAAGAATCTTCATTAGCTGGATAGAATTACAGGTGGAGGAAGGTTTAGAATCCAACTGGCTCCTTTGAAAGCTGCCTGGGAACAGAGCAGTTGCCTAAATCGCTTCACCAACTCCTGGCCAGAGGTTGCAGCTCCCAGAGGGGTGCGAGCAGGGAGGACTCCACCGGAACAGTGGTCGTCGAGTGGGTGCCAATGACACACTGCAGCCGAAGGCCTTTGGCTGGGGTGGAGAGCCAGCTGGCGCCCAGTCTTGGTGACTGTGCAGCTTGGCTGTTGTGAAGCTCAGGATAACCTGCATGGAGAGACTGTGCCGTGTCCCTCCTCACTTTCACTGACCGGTACCTCGGGCAGGAGCAGTCCTGCTTTCACGAATCACCTGTCGGTGTGTGTCAGGCAGGAGTCGAGAACTTTGCCAAATTATAAACCCGAAATATTCCCACTTGGATGCTGTGTGTGAATATTGATATGTCTGACTGACAATGCTTAAAAAAAGTGAATTCTAGCAGTTTGCTGGCCCAGCAGCCTTCCTGGGCAATACCAGGGAAATTTTGGTGAACTATAAATTTTTGGAGGGTTGAGGTAGAGAGCCTTAAGCCCTTGGTATAAAATGACTGGCTAAGTCACTACCACCAGGTTTGTGGAGGAGGGGGGCTCTTGCCTTCCACGCTCGCTTCATATCCTGTGTTGGGCACTGTGGCAATTAGAACATTCCTTCTGTTAAATGATATGATTGAACTCTGTCTTCTAATTTTGTGATTTTGATCTACTTGAATTACTGATTAATCAGCCTTCCAGGTAGGCACTCACCCACCTGCTCGGAGGCACGCAGTGGAGAATGCTGGAGCTGCCAGGCCGTATGTGGTCGTGCCTGTTCTTCTGGTTGGGGCTGCAGACCGGGACAGCAAAGTGGACCAGCCTGGGCCACTTCCTCACCGACTGAACGATTTCTTACCTTTGCAGTAGCCACGTTGCACGGAGGGCTTTGCTTCCGTGATGCAATCTCAACTTTCATTGGCGTGGGTGGACCACGACCCCGTGAGGTGTGCATGTGGAGGTGACTATGCTTTCTGTGAGGGGTGCCCCTCTCTGTAATTTCACACTCTCAATGACAACCCAGACTTAAATATTCAAAAGGCATCTATATCATGAACTTTTCCCTGTTTTGAGAAAACAGGGTATCTTCAGCATAGGAAGTTTTTAGTAGTATTTTTCACTGATTTTATTTTTAAAATCTTCCCACGGAACAAATCTGAACGACTGTGATGGATGGCCATGTGTAATTTTGCTTATTTTCACCTAAAGCAAATGTTGATGTACATACATGGGAATGGCAAGATCTGTGAGATTAAACCGAGAGAGAATTGAATGTCATTGGTTTCAGCCCTTCTTTTAATATGAAATCCAGATTTTTAGCTTATCTTCTTTCCTTTAAGTTGAATTCTTCTTAGTGTGGTCCTCATTGTGTGCTTTTAATAGTAGCAATATTCAGGTACAGCCTAGTGATCCTTCAGTACCCACAGATGTGGCTACCCGAAAGCCAAATCCTGAGAGCTACCGTTTTCTGTAATCAATAGTGGAATCTCTGAAAAATAAATGAGAAAACTTTGATGCAAAGCATTATCATTCTATGTCACAAAACCTTGTTTTTACAATATCAAGTAGCAGTCAAGTAACTAATTTAGTACTAAAGCCTACAGAAGCTAATCTGTTTACCCGTCTCTAACTACTCCCGTAATTCAGGAAAAGAGACATTTTAAAAATGGACTCTCAGTATTTCACATATTATGTTGCTATTTTGACTCATCATTGGAGTTTTCTTCTAAAATAAGGATATTCTACAATTCCATATAATTCTTATATCCATGGTCTACCACCCTTTCAGCCTTTCCACTTTTCCTTCCTCCCTCTGATGGAATCCCGCATGGTGCAGAACGGAATGGGTGGAATATGTGTTGCTTTGAATAACGTTCAGGCCAAAGGAGCCAACAAAACACAATCTGACAAAACAAAACTCACAGGATGTAACTTGGGTCTGGTTTGTTAATAATAGCCTTTAAAAAATGTGTGCAGAAACAGATGATTTTTTTATTAGAGGAAGTAAAATGGAAATGCTTCTTAGATAAGAAGCTATCTTAACTATCGTAACTAGTTTCTAGTTAGTAAGCAAGTTTTTTAAAGGGCATTTTCAAAAAGTAGGAAATGCAAATCAGAGGCATTGGCCATTATACAGAAAACAAAAGAACGGTCACAGAAAAATCAAATGGAACGCCAGTGGTGCTGTGGACTAGGCAGAGATGGAGTCTTACTCTGGTATCATCTGTGGAATTAGGTCATGAGTCCCTATCACTGCTGAAACCCTTATAAGGAGAAAGTTCTAAGCTGCCTTAAACAGGAGCAAAGACAATTCCGCCTTATCTGGATTTCATCCTTTGAGTAGCAACAGTGCAAAGGACCAGGGTACTTGTGAGTGGGTGCGTGTGCAAAGCACAGAAGTCTGGGTGGTAGCAGGTGGTGGCTGTGTCCTTGGTGTGGTATTCTGTCCTTTCCTATGGGTAGAAAATTCGAAAAATAGTTATACTTTTGCTGCCTTATCATAATGCAATGACTTCTGTTATGAAAATCCATCATTAACCCATAAATAATTCAAAATTGTCTTGATTTTTTTATCTTTCCCCCATTTGTGATAAGGAATCTCTGCTGGTGTATCTATTCTCAGGCTCTATCTCAAATGCTTTCCATCCTGGGTGTATATTTGTGAAGTAATGGAATGGAGTTAGGAATGTGGACTGTGGCCATGAAATGGAGCAGGATTAGCTGTTCCTTTTTACAGTTCAGCCTACAGTTGTTATTGTCTTTGCCTTTGAGCGCCTGGTTCCAACCAGTTGACCCCATAACACCATAACTACCGTTAGAGACTTTCAGAGTCACTCTGAGACTTTGTGTTCCATGTTAAATGTACTCGGGCATAATGACCGATAAAATCGAAATCAGGACAGCCGGGGTCTAGAATGGGTCCTGCTACCTTCCTATTCCCACGGAGTGATCCATTCCCTACACTACAGTTTTCCTATTTGCTTAATGGGGATAATAATACCTGCCAGGTCTTCTTTACAGCTTTGCTGTGATGTACAACAATCGAGGTAACAGGCATCATTAATATAAATTATGAGATGATGTTTTTCTTACAACTAAGAATTTAGTCAATGTAACGACAACTGTATGTCTCGCAGAAATGTCATGTAATGAAGTTTTGCAACATACTCTTCTTCTCCTTATCTGATGTTAATGCGTAAGATCTAGTGTTCTTGCATCCTAAGAGCTTCCCCGAAGGGGCACGAACTTACTCGATTGCCCTCCATCCCTGATTCTTTTTCTACATCTCGTCTCTATCGAAGTTTTCAGGTTGTTACACACAAAGTGCTTTGGAGGTCCATCGCCCCTTCACATTTGGCCCAGCTCCATGCGTGACCGCCACGCTGAAGTGGTGGTCTTTGTGCTGTTCTCATTGTTATTCACGGGGGCCGCAGTCGCTTGAATGCTTGAGCAGGGGAAGCAGTGGTCTCCGACGTCAAGTCAGTTTCAGCTCTTGAGATCTGAAAGGCAGCCACTTGGAGTTCATTACACATTTCTACTCAACACTCCTGCCTTAACATTGTATTGCACAAGAATTCTAAATTCATTTTGGCTGCGTTACAAGGCCCGTTTTCTGCCTGGATGCCCAGGTCTCTCTTTCTTTCCATTGTCTCTGGTTGGTGTCCAGGAATAAAGGATACTTAACATTTAAAAAGGCAGGATTGTTCGCAATGAAAATACTTCCCACTAACTGGCACTCTCTGAGAACTTTAAAGACCCGAATGAGGACAGTCACTTCCTTTGGAAGCATATTTATTTTCATGCATCTTTTCCGAAAAACAAAGTTATCTTTTTTGTGTTTTGCTCTTCATAGTTTATGTTTGCCGTCCGTGAGAACTTTAGGAAAAAGAGAGAATTTCTTAATGCGAAAGACCTTTTACCAAATAGGAGTTTTCGTGCTGATATACCTGGCAGGCTCCTTTTTATGTATGAAAACAGAAACCTTATTCTCAAGCTCCTCGCAAGAGGAGGCTCCTGTCAAGCCTTCACCTTGGAATATAAGTCAAACTATGCTAACATATGAATGTTTTAAAATATGTCTTGGCGGTTTTTTTGTTGATGAAGGAAATCAACCAGGAATTAATTCACTTCTATTCTGTTTATTCGGCAGCAAAGAGTGACAGTGTTGTAAGATTTAACAAATCTTGGATGCCTTAGCTTTTCTGTTTTAAGTGTAGAATATCTGGAGAATATTCTTTGCAGCGGTGTGCTATTTATAGATGTCTATCAGCCTCAGAAAAAGAGAAGCTATTTAACTGCTTTTTTTTTGAGAGGCTGAACAGCATCCGTGGGTTTAGGAAGGTGAGAGGGAACGAGGCCTGTGCCGAGTGTGCGTATGAGCGTGTATGTGTCTGTGTGTGCACGTGCCTTGTTTTCCGCAGAGAGGGACTAATCTCTTGGCTTAGATCCACCTGAGTATTAGCGTCAGTGCTTTTTCTCTCTCCTTTACTCTAAATCATTATTAAGTTTATTACTTCTTTTTTTCTTTTGCTGGAGAAGATTAATGGCTTTCCCTGGGCAGAGGGAACTCTGCAGAGTGCAGTGGCTCTATAAATAGCGCCTGCTGCTAATTCTCCAGTGCCCGGTATCTCCCCAACACATCTTGGGTCTTTAAACAATTTGTTCGGAAGAAGAAAGCTAAGGGTCACTGTGCACTTTGGCGTTATTCAAAATGTGTTTTATGGAGAGTGGGTTTTTCTCCAGGAAGTTTGGCCTGGCGGGGCCTTAAGAGAAACTGGCTGTCCTGGCACCACCCCTGGGAGGCATGCCTCACTAACCAGGCTGGTCAGGCTATCGCAGAACCTGTTGGACCTGTGGGGGTGGCGCCATGTGAATAACTTTTGCCATTAACTCCCCGCACCACCCCTTTTCATATTTCTTCTCTCCTGGGTAGGTTTCAGGCTCAGCTGAGCTCTGTGTTCCAGTAGCCTGGGGGAGATGTGACTTCATGGGGTTATAAAACATAAAAAGGGAAAACGCTGGGAAAGTTGAGATGCTAAGGTTCAGTGACTCGTGGTTTCAGAAAGTGGACAATGCCAATGGCAGGGAGGACCAGTGATCAACATTTTAAAACCATCTTCATCTTTAGGGGTGGTCTAGGAACAAGAGAGCACCTGACCTATATGGCACATACCAAGTGTTCAATAAATCTTTGTGGAATGAATGAATAAGTGAATGAAAGGGGTGATATTTCCCTTATCATAAATATGTTCCTCTGATGAGCTGAAGTCAGTGCAATTGCAAGCAAAGTTGTGTGACTTAGGGGGCCATGCAGCCCGTTAAGGTAAAGGAAGAGGGGCGTTGGGCTTTCCTTCCATGCTATTCAGTCATTGCCCTCCTGGCTAGACCAGATCACCAGCAAAAACAGGCATCTTGTATTTTGCTAGAAACCTTGACGAAATCATTGAACTGTACACTGTGTGTGTTAAACTCAGAGAGGACCTTCCATTGCTATTTGATGTTTACATGTAACCTTAAGAGCAATGAATTCTTTTTCCTTATGCATGATCAGATCAGTGAGACCAATGGAGATCCAAGAATGCATCTCACACCTTGAACTTGAAACACTGGGAAGTCATAACTTTGTACCTGCCAACTTACTACGTGGATTCAGATGTGAAGTTCCCATTCTCTCGGAATAGGACTCCCATCGCAGCTCCACCCAACCTTCAGATCAAGGATTTTATTTGCCCTTGTTGTGTGTGTAACACAAACACTCCCTCGGTCTGTTACTTTACTGGTATCATGTAATTACACAACAGTGTCTTGCAGCTGAGAGCCACCTCAGAGATCATTTAGAATGATCATTGCCTGTTGTGAAGAAACTGAGGCCTGAGGAGATCAAGCTCCTTGCTTAAGGTCACGTTGTTTGTCCAGAAAAGAGTTGAGCTAGAACTCGGGCTTCCTGTCTGCCTGTGAAATATTCTTTCCACTATAACATGTTGTCCTTAAAATGCACTTCAGTGTTATTTGTTGGTTTCCACTATGATAATGTGAATTCTTTAAACCAGTGATTTTTAAACTTAAAAAAAAATGATCCGTCAATGTACTCGATTATGGGGACAAGGGGTAAGAAACAGAACTGCTGTGTTGAATGAGGCAGAGGTGAGCACAGGACACCTGAAATCCAGCTCATTAGCATCTATCCCATCTTCTGCCTCTACCCTGGGCGGTCCCTGAGGTCAATCCAAGGTACCCAGGCGATCAGGAAGTCAGTTTGCAGCGTCACTACTTTTGCACAAGGAAAACCACTTTATATATATCTGCATAAAGGAAGAGCTTTCGATCAAATGTGTTCAGGGGGCTTGGCTTCCTCCACCTTCAGAATTAAATTATTTAGAATGAAATTATCTCCAGACAGCACAAAGCTTGGCTGTTTAATACACTTTGTTGAATAAACTAATTAATTAATGGTAGCAAGGCAATTCTTACGAACACTTAGCTACTTCTTACTGTCAAATTCTCTCTCCCTGTTCTATGTTACTAAAACACGTCATATAAATTGTTACTAATACACTCTCCTCTTTCTTCTTGGCCCCATGTTTCCCAGTTTCCCCTTCTGGATTGTGAGGTTCTCGAGAGCAGGGTCTCTCACAGTACCTAGGACACACTGGGCACACAGGAAGTACAAGTAAATGCCTATTGCGAAATGAACAATGATGGGAAGCACTCAGACCTTTAGTGTTAAAGCAGGATTTCTCAACCCTGGCACTATTGACATTGGGGGCTGGGTAATTATTTGTCATGGCGACAGTCCTATGCATTGCAGGATGTTTAACATTTTCCCTGGCCTCTACCCACTAGATGCCAATAGCACCCCCTCAAACATGACAACCAGAATCTCCAGACATTACCGCGTGTTCCCTGGTGGACATAAATTGCCCAGTTGAAAATCCCAGTACTAAAGGGAGTCTTGTTTTCCTTCTTCTGAGCTTCGGCTTCAAACGGACTCACTCTGAAATGGGACTATTCTAAAGTACAAAAAGTTTCGATATATAAAAATAGGCAATTGCACTGCTGGAATCTAGAAATTTAGTAATTAATACTGCCAGCTATTAATTCATTTCATCCTCTGTACCTTTTATTTTGAGGGAATTTTAGTGGTGAACACAATGTTTGCTAGTTTGGAAAGATCATGTTCATTGCATCAAGGAACATTTGCCATTATTCTCTTGAGCCTGAGGCTGACGTGATGCCACAGTTCTAGGACATGGGAACAAGCATGGCGGCTTCATACATTCTGTCATCAAGAAGGAAGAAAATAAAAAAAAAAAAAAAAAGGGAAGCAGCAGCAGCTGGACTGGAAATCAGCAAATCAGCTGTCTTTTCTATGATGCCCCCGGACCCGGGTGGTTGGATAGAATGCCCCACGATTTTAAACAGATGCCCAACCCGATCCTCATGACTCCAAAGCATCGAGATTTAATCACTCTATGCCATCCTACGTGTCACATGATGGCTTTTATTTTGGTCATGACATGTCTTGTTCAAGAGGAATTAAATTTCATAGAGTATTTGTCCTCAGTAATGGAACCAAGCCCGTCTATTTCAAATGTAAAGAGTTTAAAGAAACATCTAAGAAAATTTTTCCATATCTCATTCCCAGAAATGTAACAAGATGTAGAAATATGAAACACAGTTCTCTAGACTAGGCATCCTCAACTTCTCATCCTTCTCGTCCTCAGCCTTAATGCATCCTCACCTTCATATTGGTGATTTTTCAATATTTAGGTCTTAACAATTTGTAGCCTGGCTGTTTCCAAGTCCTGTAAGCTTCTGAGAATGTATATTTTATTAATATCCAAATAAAATAGCTCAATACTCTCCCATACTTGCAGGCTCTTGGAAGTCAGGCACTCCTACCCCAGTGTTTGCAGGGGTTCACTCATTCATGCATTCATTCGACAAACACTTATCGAGCATACTGTACAATGCACTGGAATTTCCATCCAGGTTTCTGCTCCTGTTGAATTCCCATCTTGCTTCCTCTGGTTTCTGTCCTCTTTCTATCTACTTGACCTTATGTATGGTCACTATTTCTTCTTTATTCTCCAAAGCACCACAAACTCAAGGCTGATGCATGAAACAGACATTTGCAGGACGTCGACACTATCAGGCGGATGACGATTCTGTGTACAAGGAGCAGCTTAAAATTAGATAGTAGTCATCACTTTTTCTTAAAAGTCCCTTTGCCATCCCTGTCCCTAGGAATGGCTCACTACATGGTTGTCTTCCTCCTCGGGATCCGCCTGGAACATCGCCATGTTGCCAGAATATTCCCTCTCCTCTCTTCCCAGATCAGAAGAATCACCAGTCTCGAGCTTCCTTCCTTTCTAGCTGCTGAGGAACATCTTCTTGCTGTTGTTGTTTAAACTTTATTATATAATTTAATTTGGGCTTTTTGTATCAATCATCTCCTTCCAAACTTCTGATCACCAAAGAAAGCCTGTAAAACTGTGTTCCTATGCAAAAGATGCTATGCCCTTAGCAAAGCAAAATATTAACAGAAGCTTTGGGATTTTACTGTTCAGCCCATTTGCTCCAGTGTGTATTCCGAGGCAGAATTCTTGGCCAGTCCACAACATCCATGGGTAGAAGGAGGGCAATCAGCAATTTATTTCTCCCTTATCCAGAGCAAAGGCCCTGGGGTAACTTTAAAAAAATTCCATTTATTACTACCTGAGCACACTCTTTTCTCCCTCTATCTCCGTCCCCAAATATAATCAAGCTACTAATTT
The DNA here is from genome assembly GCA_963575035.1 of Avahi laniger. Taxonomy (NCBI): domain Eukaryota; kingdom Metazoa; phylum Chordata; class Mammalia; order Primates; family Indriidae; genus Avahi; species Avahi laniger. The sequence goes on along the minus strand of CAUYSK010016835.1, from coordinate 21,721 downwards.
TTATTAGTACCAATTAGGAAAAGGAAACAGATGAAGTGGTACCTCAAGTCAACTAGGTTTTTCTTTTTGAGTACCATTAATATAAGTTTTCATGAAAGTGGTAGTTGGAATGAATGGGTCAAAATGAGATTCTTTGATTTACTCATTCTATTTCTGTTCAAGGACTATGGGAAAGTATGGATTAGCTCAAACTTGGAGATGTAGTTCTATCAGAAAAAAAATAGCTAAAGCCATTGCATTGAACATTTGGGCTTTCCTCCATAAAACTCAAACTGTGAAAAGAAAAGAACATGCTTTCCTCTAAGATAATTCTGAACTTGTCAGGGTTTACAGTAAACGACAATGCAGGCTGATTTCTTTTTTGGGTGAAAATGGAAGGATGTCAGAGTCGGAGAGCTATATCAGGGTATTTTAGACCTAATATTGGGATGAGTTGAGTTTCCAGTGCAAAGAGCTAATAGGAAACTCCCCTGTGGTACGTGCAAAGGTAAGAGCGTGAGTGTATTTATGTGCTTCCGTGTATGTAGGAAATGAAAACAGAAATGAAACAAATGAACTGTGGAAACAGATCTTTCTAGCTGTCAACAATGAGCACTGAGTAATACAAATAAGTTAAAAACATAAATCACAACATAAATGCTAAGGATAGATGCTTTTCTTTATTCAGACGCAGATATTGGTGTGATGTTTCTTTTCGTGAAACAAATTTGCTACCAATTCTTATTTTCATAAATGGACGTTTATTGAATACTTATTACATGACAGATACCCGGCCAGCCTAATCCTCAGCACCACTTAGTCCTCACAGCAATCCTATGAAGCAGTCATTCTTATCTCCGTTTGATGATGAAGAAATCAAGGCTCAGGAAGAAGTAGCTTGTCTCCAGCCTCACCAAGCAGTGACAGACAGGATTCAAGCCCAGCTATGTCTGACCTCAAAGCCACGCTCTGTGCTACTTCATATTGCCTCCCGGGAAATGAATTCAATTCTTTAGTTCCAATTTTGTTTTGTGTTGATTTTCTTACCTTATTTTTGAAAATCATACCATATTTATTGTTTACTACGATGAGTTATACAGTGGTCTTTAACCTGAGATTCTGATCCGGTCCTGTGGGTATTTTTGTTAAATATACTGCGACTCTTGCCTTCTTCCATCACAGACAAAAGCAGAAACGATGACTTCCGTGAAAGTCACGTGCCCCAAATTTTTTACTGTTGCTCTACCCTTAAATGGAACATCTAGGTACATTTAGAACCCTTACTTATTTGGTCAAATAGCTCTCTGCTTTCAATATGATTTTAAAATTGGCTCTTGTAAGTCCCAGTATAATTCTTTGAACATGCTAAGCGTTCAATGAGGTTTTGCTGGAATAAATAAGCATATTGCAATTTTTTTAAAAGAGTAAATATGGCCCAAGAGTCCTTAAGACTTGTGTAGTTTGAAAATAATTTCAATTCCAAAAATACCCAAATTTTTATGATTTGGTAAAAAAAAAAAAAAAAAACTAGTATGTTAAAACAAGTTTCTAAGCATTTTCCCAAATCTGGCTTTATATTTCTTGTCTTTTTCAGATAAACACACATACTTTGTTTGGAAGTCCTTACCCTTTCCCCTCATAAACCAATATAAGGATAATAATTATAACACTCTAGCTCATCAAGGGCCTCCCTCGTGCCAGTCCCTGTGCTTGGCGCGTTATGCAATTTTTATTTTTGAGTCTTGTGGCCATTCACTGGGATGGCTGTTTTCTCCATTTGCAGAAGGTGTTATTCGCTTTACTGGAGAGCTACCATCCCAGTGGAAGAGCTGTAATTCAGTCCTATGCTGGTTTAGTTCTAGAGCCCTCCATGCTTTTCTTCTATAAAAACAACAAGCTTCGCTTCTTTGGACAAATTTATTTTGTGGAATTTGTTCACATCATTCTTTCATACCACAGGGTAGGATATCTTGTCATTTTCATTTTATTCCTCACCGATGATGGAGGGATGGTACTAAAGGCAATGGCTTCAATCTTGCTTTGTCTTAAATGCTTCCCTTTTGGAAGGTCACCCTGTTACCTAAACATGATGCAGGGATTAATTTTTTTAACTAAATACACATATATATACTATTTCTTCTGGGATTATTGCATGATATGACACTCAAATTCCCTGGACTGAATGCCTGGCTCCTCCCTCCAGTTCCAGCTCTTCCATTGCATGACCTTTGGCAAGTCCCTTTACGCCCCAGGGCTCAGGCTTCTTCACCTGCCTTCTCAATGGCTCATCAGCTCCAGCATACAGTGACCTTTATAAAAATTTATTTATTTTTTGTAGAGATGGGGTCTTGCTATGTTGCCCAGGCTGGCCTTTAACCCCTAGCCTCAAGCGAGGCTCCTGCCTAGGCCTCCCAAAGTGCTGGGATTATAAGCATAAACCACTGTGCCCAGCCTACAGAGGCCTTTAGAATAACATTAAGGTCTTCTAAAAATGAGAGGGCAAAGTAAGTTTTACCTAGTATAATGGGCTGAATGGTGACCCCCAAAAAGATATGTCTACATCCTAATGCCTACAACCTGTAAATGTTACCGTATGTGGCAAAAGAGTGAATATTACCATGTATGGCCAAAAAAAGAAAAATGTAATTAAGTTAAGGATCTTGAGAGGAGGAAGGTATCCTGAATCATCTGGGTAGACCCCACATGCAATCAAATGTACCCTTATAACAGAGGGGAGTTTTGAGACAGAAGAGGGGAGGTAATGTGTCCATGAAGGCAGAGATTGGAGTGAGGTGGCCACAAGCCAAGGGATGCCTGGAGCCAACGGAAGCTGGAAGAGGCAAGGAACAGATTTTCCATCAAAGTCTACAGAGGGAGCTGGGCCCAGCCGACATCTAGATTTCAGACTTTTGGCCTTTAGAACTGTAAGAGAACAAAATTCTGTTGTTTTAAGGCACCTAGTTTATAATAACTTATTATAGCAGCCACAGGAAACTAACACACCTGGTATGTCATAAAACGCTTCTTCTGCCGGATTTTCCTATCGTACCACAGGGGAACATTTGTAGAGGAACATGCTGGCTTGACTATGAATTAGGTGTCCTCGATCCAACATCCATCCTGATGCAGCTCTCAGAGCTGGGACATGAAATATATTTAAACTCTTTTCTGAGAAGAGATCTGGGGCTCTCACCCGGGTTCCGTATGCTGCGACTGGGTTTATAGGTGTGTGTGGGAGACCAGCCCTTGGCTGGAAAGCGCAGAGCAGAAAGGAGTGAAAACAGTGTCCCTGACACCCTCTTGCAAGAAAACAAAGGACTGCCCTGACTGCCAAATCCGAATTTATTATGAAGCGAAAGTGGGGCGGCCCGGAGGGTAGAGTCAGAAGAGATTTCCCAGGCACTGGCCTGCGGTCACAGGAGTGAGGACTTTAGGGCAAGAGCAGAGACTGCCATGGCTGAGAAGCGTGGCAGATTCGACAGAAGGCATCTGAAAAGTCTTATCATCCAACTCCCTAGCTGTGACTTGAAATTTCCTCACATCACAGCCATTTAATCCGTCAGTCCCTAAACTAACGTTCTTCATTCATTCATTCACGCACTCATACATTCAATACATGCCGGGCCACAGTAATGGACGCGACTTGGCGTTCACAGTCTCTGTAATAAAACGTAATGAGAGGAGGTGAGCACAGCGGTGGAGGAGTAAACCATGTGCTGGGGGGCGGGAGGCAGGACGGAATGAGGGACTCCGCCTGGAGGACTCTGGGCCGGCACCTTAAGAGACGCCGACGTTTGAGTCCTTAGGAGTGAGGCGAGCTCGCCCCCTCGGGCAGCTCATTTCCTCTCTGAAAAGTTCTTCCTCACATTGGATCAAAACGTGCGCTTCATTAATTTTTACTTAAACTCTGAATGGTCATTATAACCCGAGCCAATGACTCTGGTGGACTTTGATCTCTATGGGTGGAAAGACGCCAGGAATGTATGAAGTTGATTTTCAGTAAATCTCTGCCTTTATGGAGGGTTCTTTGGAAGAAAAGTACAGAATCTTCTCATTTCTTGGATAATAAATTCCTGAATAAGAATGTTTAGGGAGCACCAGAGGAACCTATTTAGGTGGTTAATAGTACAACAAGTATGAATTCTTAGGCAAATGGCCCATCTTCCTGCCCCACACTCCTGGCTAGCTCTCTCCCACATGCAGGAGGGAGATGGTTGATACGCAGGCAATGAGTGATCCAGTTGCTGGAGCCGGAAGCCTGGGAGACAGGAGAAACCCCTCTCATATATCATCTGTCACCACTTCCTGCTGACTCTAACCCTGCCTGGACCCCAGACACTTCCCTGTTCCCTCTGCCCCCAGCATCTCTCCCACGAATGACCACAACCACTCCCAGCCTGGTATCCACACCTCCATCCATTCCCATCTTTCCCCAGCCGTTCTCCACTCAGTAGTTAGGGACGCTCAAAAATGCAAATTCATGTCACCCCAGCCTAAAGCCCCTCAGTGCCTTCCCAGTTCCTGAGAATCAGGCCCAAACCCTTTCACGTGGTCGATAAGGCCTGCAGGTGGTGGCCCCACCAACCTGTTCAGCTGCTTTCAAACCACTCTCGCCTTTGCTCTCGACGCGGCCACGTCCCTGGACTTGTCTTAGTTCCTTGAACACACTGGTCTCCACCTCATGCCCAGGCTTTTGCACAGACTTCCACCCCACTCACCCCACCTAAAACACTCGTGCCCTTTTACTGCCCTATGTTTGCCAGTGCCCCTGTCTCCAGATACCCAAACGGTGCTTGCTCGCTCAGGTGCTTGAGCTCGTGCACACACAAACACACACACACACCCACACACAAACATGCACTCACCTCCTTAGTCGGTCCAACTCTCCGTCTCCTCCACGGTTTGGTTTAAATGGCACCTCCAGCAGGAAGCCAGTTCACCCCTAGCTCCCTTGACCCCTGCCCTTGCCTTTCTCCTTCCAAACACTCTTCACTCTTGATTTCAACTCCTTGGTTAGTGCCTGTATTCCCAGCTAGACCGAGAACTCGACAAGAGCAAGCACTGTGTCTCTCCCACTTCATTTTGTGTCTCTTGTATCAAAGACAGTACCGACCCAGACCGGGCCCTCAGTAAATAGTTGTTGATAGAAAAATATTAATAAGTGGCTCAAATGATTGAGACAAACTTATGAACTATTTAGGGAAAAAACAACCTAGGTAAACTCAGAGGGTGATTCTATTATTCCCTAAGAGAAACAGAAAAGAAGGAGGGTTTCTTCCTCTTTCAAGAAATTGGCTGGGGTGGGGTGGGGGTGGGGTGGGGGTGCGGAGGGAACACAGGACTGTGGGAGGCGGGCGATGGGGCCTGTTCAAGGCACCGCAGTGGAGGACTTTGCACCCTGGAAAGGACCACCGCCCCCAAAGGAGCTGTCATTACTGCTATTTGCCTAAAGCAGATTTTCTTGTTCTCTTACCTTTGTAAGGAGGAAAAGGGTGATCTGTAGAATGGACAACTGAATGGCAAAGCCGGGGCCTGCGAGGTGGCCTTTTGTCCTAACTCAGCTCAGAATCTCTGAAGACTCCTTGTTTCCTCGTCCCTCAGCCTGGTTTCCAGAGCCCTCCAGAATCCCTCCTTATCTGACTTTACCTTTCCCTTTTTGTTACCCTCCATCAAACACCCTTCGCTTCAGTGAGTCAGTAAATGAACATATGGAAGTACACCAGGCACCTCCGTGGTGTAAGACCCTATATTACCAACTTCGGGAAGTACGAAGCAGAACCACTGGACCAGTGAGACACCAGCCCTGGGACCTGCCAGCTTGGATTTAGCTCCCTGCTTTGTGTTTTTCTAGGTGTGTGACCAGAGCAGTTTACCTAACCGCTGAGCGCCCATTGGATGTGTTTCCTCATGGAGTCGCTGTGAAGACCAGATGAGATAACGCTGTAAAGTGTTTAGCTGCTTCCCTGGGCCATAGTAAGAGCTCAGTAGGTGTCACTGTCATTGTTGTTCTCATCGTGGTTGTTATGCACAATTCCTCCCCTCCCTTGGAGATGCAAATCATAGGCACATGAAAAACAGCTAACAGCACAAAATAATATGTACTAAACACCCAATGCCATATCATTTCCTCCCTCCACTTTCTCACTTTCCTTTCCTCCCATTCCTTTCTGCTCAAAGTGTTTCTTTCAAGTCAAGGAACACTTAGCCTGACCAATTTGCTTCTCTTCCACGAAGTTTTCTCAACCTTTGCATGATAGCAATCTTACCCTCTCCCCTCCAAACTCATGGCCTGAGTTATTCATTTGATTTTTAATCATATATTACCTTTTCTATCTCCCTCAAGCCTTGTTTTCCCCAAATACTAACTCCTTGAGGGCAAGGTGGGGCCTTGGCTTTGTAATCTCCACTAATCAGAAACAAAAATTTCTTGAGCACTTGTTACGTGGGAGAGCTGATAGTGTGCTGTGGGCATACTAAGTACCCAGGCAGAGCTTACCTGGGTAGATGCTCAGTGAGTATTTGATAATAGTTGGATCTGGTATTATTTTATAAGAGGGTATAAAGCTCACACCCGCTTTTGCAAAGAATTAAATTATTTAAGCGCCAAGACTGTCTGTAGCTTAGAGCGAGTAGTCAATTAGGTTATTTAAATCAATTTTTGGCAGCAGCTAATTGGAGCCTGAAGTCTTTTGTCTTTAAACAGCTAATCCAAAACAAGAAAATAAAATGATTAAGTATTTCTTAAACAATATTATTCACAGACTTAAAATATAGGATTTAATTAAATTTGGGTTGTTAATCTTTTTATAGAAATGAATTTCAAGTAGTTCATTCAGAAAAAAAAAGGGCCATGCATACCTCAGGATTCTGACTATGAACATTTATCACTCAGTCCTCCAATTATGGGACATCTGAGAGCTGAAGTAGGGGATGTCCTTAGGCACTTCTAAGTGGGAAGATTTGGGATTCTGTCTTCTAACTTAGCCATGGTTTCATATTTCAGATATTTCAACTTTTCAAACATAAATAAAACCCGGCTTCTTTCCTAGGGTTGCTGAGTGGATCTAAAATTTGTAAATGATAAGTGCTTTAAAGAAATAGTGTTGATCCAATCATTTACATCTAAGATAAGATGAGACTCATAATTCTGAATTGTACATGAACATAAAGGCCAAATATAACGAAGTAAGTAAAAACCACAGGTTTACATACTCATACCCACACCCACTACACACTCACACATGCATGTGCACACACACAGAGTTCCTTCTAGAAAATTCTCTTCCTCTTCCAAGATGAGTCAATCTCTCTTTGAAAGGCTTAAGGTTTGGAGTCAGATGCACCTGGGATCAAAGCTTTTTCTGCAATTAACGATTTATGCCTAAATTACTTACCCTACTAAATAAGCCTTGGCTTCCTTTGCTATAAAAGGGGTGCAATTCTTGTCTCATAGTTGTGTTGAGGATTAAATGTGATAACAAAATTAAAATGCTTAATATAGTGTCTGGTGCATAGTAAGTACTCAGTAAATGTCAATTTGTTCTAGACCCCTCTTTATGCTCTGTAAAATCCTCCTTGATGACCCTACACAGAATGAATCTCTCCATCCAGCACAATCACACTGTTTTTAGGACATATCTCTCTTACGGAATTTAACATGAGTATTTTAAAGTTGCATGCATTCATCTTTTTCCTCAGCTAAGTTTTGGGCTTTACCCTTATCATCTGCAACGTTTAGCACAGTGCCTGGTGCACTGCCCTGCCCCTCCCGGTTGAACGAATGGATGGAAGAAAAGATAGATGGGCAAAAGTTCTTCTCTTACAGCAAGCTGATTCGAATTTCATAATCTTTTTTTTTTTAATTTTTAGAAATGCATCTTACTCGGAATGGCTGAAAGATAGTGAGTAAATGGAAATTGAAATGAAGCAAATGTCTGGGAAAACCCATCAACGGAATAATGACTAGGATGTTCACATTGTAATTGAAGTTGATAGCAAACACGTGCCCTAACAGAGCACATCACGGGAAACAGTGCGGGGGAGCCTGCCTTTACTCCGAGCCTAGGGACAAGTGTCATCTAAATGCTACAAACTTCAGTGAACTTCTACTAGGCATAAAACAGACAGGACTGGAGGGAAGAAAGCCCCTAAGAGCAAGTCACAGCTTACCTTTCAGAAGTGCTGCAGAGCCAGAGGAAATCCTGGCAGATGGCTCTGCATTACCTGGGGGGCTTGTTGAAATGGCAGTTTCTCAGGCCTTAGAGCAGATCTATTGAATCAAAACCCTCAGGGGTGGGGTCCAGCAATCTGTGCTGTAAGAAGCCCTGCAGGGGATTCTGATGCACGTGGAAGTTTGAGAACCACCGTTAATTAACAAGTCTGGAAGTGGGAGAGAGGCATGCTTCGGCAGTTGCGTCGTTGTTCCTTACCCCTTTGCAGGTCCCGTGCATGAGCCCACAACTTCATTTAGAATAATGTGCCAGTCCCAAAGCTCTGAAGCAACTACAAGAGTCATGTTAAATAAAATTCAGTACAGACAAAACATTAAATGGGAAGATACCTTTTTTGATGGAGGTACTATATACAACACAAAACTATTAAAATATAGGGAATATTTAACATAAATGTATTAGTAGAGAGAGTTTTTTTATATATTTCCTCAGTACTTTACATTAAATAGATAAAAAATAATAATTTGGGGATTTGAACAACATAAGTAATACTGTTGGCTTAATAGCTGTACATAGAATTTAACCTAAGAGAATGCACCATTTTTTTGTGAGCACCCATAAAATGTTTATAAATATTGGCTCTGTTTTAGTCCCAAATGGAAATATTAATAAATTTCTTAAAGTAGAAATAGTATAGGCTCCACTCTCTGGCCACAATGCAATTATATCAAATGTTAATAACAAATGCTCAAATTAAAATCCTTATAAACTCTTGGAATTAAAAAAGTCCTACACTAATAACTCATGAGATATAAAGGAAATAAAATCTTTAAATCTCAGCTAGCTGTTAAAGAATGATCACATGTAGTTTATTCCAGGAATAAAAAGTAGGTTTAATATTTAAAAATATATTATTATAATGGAGCACATCAGTTGATCAAAGGATTAAAATCATGTGAACATCTCAACATTTGCAAGAAAAGTATTTGGTAAAAATCAATAGTTATACTTAATAACTCTTCCCAAACAGTAGCCAACATCATACTTAATGGTGCTAGAGTAGAATCATTTCCATTAAAATAGGGGTGAAAACAAAGATAGCCACTCGATGTTTTAGCTAATGCAATAAAGCAAAATAAAGAAATGAGTATATTAGATAGACAAATGGACAGATAGATAAACACAATTTTCATTATTTATAAATGATAACATTATACATCCTAAAAGAACAGTCTGAAAAATCTATTGCAATTAAGTTCAGTATGGGACTGGATGGCAAAATCAATATGACATATACCTTTACTTTGTTCAGCAGTGTTCACTTAGAAAGGATAATAAAAGCAGTTCCTATTTTATATTTATAGATATAAAAATAAGTATTTTCTTGTGCAGGATCTATTTGATGAAAAACTGCCAAACTTGATGGGAGGCCTAAAGCAGATCTCAATAAACGGAGAGCAATGCCCTGTTCCTGGGTACTTTTTATGCTTAAACACCTTCCCTGTCCATCCTCCTCCATCAGCTAAAAGAAACTTTAAACCTCTTCATATGCTATTCATGTCTTTTCATAGTCTGACCCAAAGTTTCTTTCAAACTTTATCTTTTACTGAAACTCTCCCAGACCTACCTCCATACTCCGACCACAACAGCCTTCCTCTCGTTCCTTGTACCTGCTGTAAACGCTCCTGTCTCCCTCAGTGTAGTCCTTTCTGCTTAGGGTCTTCATTTTGGAGCCTACATCTCCTGCTGGCCGCCCTTCAAACCCTGGCTCCGATAGCTTCCCCTCTTTGACTCCTCCTTCCGCACTTAAAATTCATGTCCTCTTGAGCCACGCTCCTTATTTTTCCTTGAAACCTTCACCAAGGCACTTACTTCCTATTGCTTTTCTTAGATGAATTAGTTACCTCTCTGTCTCCGTTAGTAAATGATAACTCCTCGATGACTCAACTACGTTTTACTCACAATCTGCCACAGTACCCAGAGTAGCACCTTGTACTCAGAGGAGGCCTGTGCATGTTGGTTAAATGTTGTTGCTCTCAACAAAAAGGCTTAAATCTAGGGAGGTAAAGCAATCGCTCCCCAAGAGGCACAAAGGCAGGAAAGGTGACTTTGTCAGTTGGTCTCCTTTTCTCCTTCTGTTGCCAAGAAAGAGAACAGTTTTATGGACATGAGAAATGACCTCTCCTGAGAACTTGGCCCTGCAGCTTGGGGAACAATGTGGTGTGATAGGACAGAGTTGTCAATTTGCTTTTTGTTTTTTTTTTTTTTAATGATTTATATACTCAATGTATTGGAACTTTTAAAATTTCTCAAACTCAAAGGATGGTCAAACAAAAATGACAGTGAGTTTTAAAAAAATCTAAACATTGTACAGAAGGTATTTTCACTAGTCAAATGAAAAGAGGATGGCTCAAATTAAAACACATAAATTATCTGAGCTTAAAAATTTCATATATCTTTGTGATGAAAATCTGTCACTGAGGACTGAACAAGATAGATTTTGAAAGCTTACATATTTGTATGTTTAGTTAGATGGCATTCAATAAAATGTCTCTTTAAAAAGCTGCTTGAAATTATAGACAACAAAGATTATGTTTGTATTACATTATTTCCACTTCGGTATTTTTCTTATCACTTGTTTAACTTTGGGAGATTTAGGAAATATAGGATAATATACAGAAGAAAAGAAGAAAATGATAATCATCTGTGTTTCCAGTGCCTGGAATTAGTAATATTTATTGGGATATTTGTTCCTCACTTGTTAAGGAAAATTATTACTTTTTATACAAGTAATATATGTTTACTATAAAGAACTCATATGGCTTAGAAAAATTCAAGCATGAAACAAAACAATTTTATTTTCCAAAATGTCAATTACTTCACAAATTTATATGTTGTCCCTAGCAAGGGCCAGGCAACTCTTCTGGGTATAAGTTTCACATAAGTTTTTATGTTGCCCAAAATAGTGTTAGTATTACTCTTCTGGGAACTATCAAGTTCTGTTTCAGGCCTAATAGTTAATATGAAGTAGATTTTCAAAACTTCATTTGACTGGTTTCACTTTGGAGGAAAGAAATCTTTTTTCATGGATGGAAAATGAATAAACAGATTCTGTGAAGTGAATTAAGAAAGGCCACGAGCCTTTAATTTGGGAAGATCAGTATTGGGCTAGTTATATCTGATTCAGGAATCCTAGAGAATACTGAAACTTAACCTATTTGTTTGCTGCTCCTAAACAAGTTTTTCTAAGAACGTGAATTTATATGATGCATTTGCAGCAACCTGGACTCTTTCTTTCTTCAGGGTCTACCATTCTGCCTGGAATGGCCCATGTGGTAGGTTTTTCTTAGTAAGATAACCCTTCTCATGTACATCTCTTCTTCCAGATGGAAAGGGTCCTAAGAAAATATCTGAAGACTTTCTACACTGAGACCAAAATTTTTGATAATCAAGGCATTTTCTCACACATGTCACCTAAGATAAGAAAACATAATGATGGTATGAAGTCATTTCCCAATTCATCTTCAACATGTGGGTAAGTGGATGAGAGCAACCCTCTCTGACATATCAAGCTCTGACGCCAGGTCCCAGACCTTGGATGTCTTTATTATCAATATACTTTTCACACTCTGACACTAAGTGGTTTCACCTCCAAGATGGGGAGCAGAGCGATGCTCAGTAAAAACATGAATCCAGTTCAATAAAGGAAAATCAAGGGGGAATATTTGACGGGAAAATTCATCAGGCTGAAATTACATATGGAGGATGTGCATATCTGTCTAAATAGACCCAGGGCCAGGCTTCCATTTGATGACATCAAACGTGGTATGAGAGACAAATGCCATGCAAATCCACAGTGAGCAGAGAAAACCACACTCGATGCTCCTACTCAAGAAATACCAGAGAACATTACTTTTTTTCTGCCTTAATAAAAACCCCTCTATAAAAAGCAAACAAATTAAAACAACCTAACAAACAAACAAAGAACATACAACTGAGCTCAAAAGAAAGAAAGGAAAATCTTTGCATGCCAGAAATTGAGTGTAAATGCAAATCGAGTACAGAAGCTTGCCAGCTGTTGAGAGGCTACTATAGGGTCATGGACCTAGAGGCCCAAACAGCTGAAACCTTGGGTTTTAAGGCCTGCGTAGGGTCAGGAGCTAGAAATTGAGAACTTCAGAAAGGATTTTAGAAGGGAAAGATCTGAATCTTAGAAGAAAAGCAACAAGGAAGTGTCTCTTTATCTAGGGCCAAGGTTGCAGTTGAATGGAGTCCCCCATGAGAAATCCAAATGAAGTCACATGTAGATGTGGAGCCTGAATTTAAACAGCCCTCATGGTGTGGACTTTTCACACTAGGAAATAAATATAAAAACTGGTCCTCAACCTGAGAAACCCTTGGATGCAAAACCAAGATGGCTCCGTAGCCACAGTTTCAAAACCAAGGGCACATGGGAAAAAGTCAGCCTTGCTGCCAAACACATTTTTCTTCTTTGCTATGGCATTAGGACTGGTGATTGCTACCAAATTTTATTAAATAAATGATTTCCTTAGGACTTTAATCCCCCCCAAGTTGTGTCACAAACTCTTTTTGGGAGGGGTCTTTCCCTCTACTAAAAGCACTACAAAGTGACCACTTTAATTCCTGTCCTTATTTTTTATTCTCTGCTACTACTACTTTATAATATCAATTTTAAAAAATAAAGAACCAAACCAAATCAAAGAAAGTTTTTAAAATTCATTCAAATCTTTTATCAATGTCACTTAAAAAAAAACAGCAACAGTTATCATATAGGAATTGTGTGGACTTGATTGTCTATTTATTTTGTAGAACTGATAGCACATAGGGACGTATTTTTTCTTTAACCCCTTTTGTAATTACTTTAGAGCAGTTTTCTTCTGATTTGGGCAGCTCTTTAATTGTCATTGTCCTCACACAAAACTTTCAATACTACCTAATGAGAGAGAGTTGTCAGCTTTGTGTTTCTAAGCACTAAGAAACAGTAATAGTTCCTTGATTCTGCAAATACACACGAGCGACCCTCTTTCCTCATCCTTGTTCTGGGGGAGCCTGAAATCCTGAGGGTGGCTTGTTTACTTTCACCATAGCCCCCACCATATGCAATCCCACTGAACCTGCCATGACCTCCTGTGACCAAGCCTTTCCATCCAAAAGGCAGCCAAAGAGCATCTTGTGGCCAGATGTGTGCCCCACACCCAGCGTTCCTGGGCTCAAATTCATAAATTCCCCGATACCTGCACTGACTGCTTCCTCACTGATAACAAATGCCTCCTTGGATCACTGCTCCCTGACCCAATTCCAAGGCAGGGAGGCGATTGGCCATTTTCTGAAACGACACAAGATAGATGAGGTGTCGTCATCCCCAAAGATGACAGTTAGGCCTCATACCCCAATTTTCCTTCTCCTTTCCCAGCAAGCAGCAGGCTGATGAAGTTATCCTGTATCACCACCGGGTCCAAGAAGTTTCTTGATCCCAGCAACACATGATGAATTTCCATATCCCAACCACACAGGCTAAAACACCATCCTGGATGTCTAGTTCTCTTACTTTTTGTATCTAAATGTTTTTGTCTGGCTTCTCTTATCTATTGATACATTAAAAATGCTTAGTGACGAAAAGTGCTTGATTATATTGCATTAGTTCCAGGGAAGTCAGTGTTAGCCATTAATATTTCAGACCCATCTTAGCTAGAGAGAAACCATTTATATTCTTCAGTGCATATTTTCTCCTCCCATATTCTTTTCCCTTCACTTTAGAGGCCATAAACAAGTTGACATTGGTGTAGCACTTAACCAAGTATTTCCATCTTGATTCTCTCATTTAATCCCCTCTATAACCCTGTGAGTTAGGTACTACCAGTATATTTTACAGATGATAAAAGCAAGGCTAAGAGAGGTGCAAGGGACTTGTATATCATGTAACCCACCAGTGATAGGGCTCATTGCCCAAACCCAGACCTTCCACTGCCAAATCCTGCAAAACTTCTGCTGCATCTTTATCTAGTCTTTAGAGGGTACCTGGTTCAGTTCTTTCTTGTTTTGATGAGTTAACTGAGCTCCCAAGACTTCCTGATATCTATCTGCCAACAGACGATGGCAGAGCTGGGAGCAGGCAGGTCCTCTTTGCTCTTGGTCCACATCTCCTTCCACTTCCCTTTGCTCCTCTCCTCTGCCCTCCTTTCTGCTCCATGGTTTCACGCACTCCTGCAGCATGCATGGTCGCTTGTGTCTCTGTGGGTCTTAGAGAAAGCAGCTGCGCTAAGTCCAAGATCCCACGTACCCAAAACTCTGTGACGGTACATCATCAAATGAACGTACCCACCAACACACAATCTCTTAGAGCCTCTGATGTTATTGGCTTCTCTCTTTCTGACTCTCAGAGGCTTTCACGGGATAAATTAGCAAGTTTGGAGTAATGAGTTATTGGATATTATGGATGTGGACCCTGGTCAGTGGACAAACAAAATACTACTCAGGATAATACACTTTTTTTTCGTTTTACTTTTTCTCATGAGTTATGATCTTTATTGGCCTCATATGTAGTCTTGGAAAATAGGGGCAGAACTGCAAACTTATTATTATATTGTCTCGGAAGCAATATTTGCTCATAGTTCATTTCCCAGATCACCTTTGCAACAAAAAGACACCTAAGGGTCTTGATGTAAGAAGATCCCTCTTTATGTAACCAACATTTCTGCACCATAATGCTTGGGAAACCTGGTGCTCAACACTGTCAAGGAAGAGTGACAGCCCCTTATTTCCATAGTTCTTTACAGTTTATAAAATCCTTACAGGACATTTTTTTACAATCTCCATTTATTAATAATTAGACTAGATCTCAAAAAACTTAAGGACCTTGCCCAAGATACAACCACTGGTAGGTGGCAAAGCCTCCCAGTCTCCATGACTGTGTATGACACAAACAGTTATTCATAAGCCATGAGCAACAGTGCCACAAAGAAACCCTACACAGCATCAGGAGAAAGCTCACAGACCTCAATAAAGATTACAAATGTATCGCATAGGCTCTATAGGAAACATTAGAGGATATTTGAAGAAGTTATTAAACACGATCTTTTAAGGAAATTTAAATTTTGCCAAAGGGAATCTTTGCTTTAAGTTACTCAAGGTTATAGCCTTGAATGACTTCAAGAAGCACCAACCAAGTGATATTTTTGGGCAAATTTGAGTTTTTTGATAACGTAATGTGGGTGAAATTTTCACAGTGATTTTTCACTCAAATGAATAGAATTATAGAGTTTTACAACTGCAAAAAAAAAAAAACCCTTTTTTTTCCTTCTTCTTCTGTGATGCTAGAGCTGGAACTGGCTCTATAAGTCAATTTCTCCCTGCAATTTGCCCACCCATATCCCTTGCTAGTGGTTCTCCATCCCTTTCTGGAACAGAGCCAGTGAGGGAGAAACTTACCTTCTCTCAAAGTAGCTCAACGAATTTTGCCAGAAGTCTATGTTTTTAGAAAGTTCTTATACCAACAGAGTAGCTCCATTTCTACCCATCAGTCTTTGTTTTTAGCCAGATGAGGAAACAAGGGCCAGACAGGTGACGTGTCCTGCGCAGGTCATGTCTGGTAAGAGGGCCGACAAAGCCAGCAACAGCATCACCCAAGGGCCTAACTCTGGTGCTCTGGAGAAAAGCCACCTTGTTCTCCTCTCTGTCTGGGTTGGATCTAGGCAGGACAAGCCCACTCGGATAACGCTTGGGTATTTCTGAGCAAACCGCACTTTCTGGAGCGTTTGTTCCACTTTACGGTAACCACTGGTATATTCGTCTTTGAGTTCCTCAAGGACAGGGACCATGTCTTCCTGGCTTAGCAGTGTATCCACGGGACCTGGCACAGTTCCTGACATGTAAAGACTTATATTCTGAATAAATAAAAAATAAACTATAATTCCCATCATCCTTGGGACCTTCATCTCATAGCCCCACTCCACGGAATTGCCACGGATGGTCGCATAAAACTTGCCCCAAAGTGACTTGCTTCTGGTTTTAGAAATCAAAGATTCCTGTGACCAATTTGACCATCCTGGTACAAGAGGCAAAGGAGTAACATTCATGCCTAAACTTTCCTCTTCTTCTTCCTCGGAGATCATCGTCCAATTTTCAACTTGAAAAAGTCGAGGGGAATATTAAATGCAAATGGACGTTGGCAGGTTGAGTGATTGTCAGGCAGCTACGAGAACAAACTTCTGTGTCCACTCTGGAGGGGAGAAGGAGGCAAGGTTTCAGCTTTAAGTGGGAGATTTATTTTTTTAGATCAGGTGTTTTTTGAAGTTTGCAGATGGCCATTTCATTTGCATTTAATGTCCTTCAGATTATTTCCTTTCTGTTGTGCTAAACACCTCTCTCAGTTGGGTCTAATTTGATGAGGTCATGCTGTGACCCTTGACCCTTTGGATCTTAAATGAAACCATCTGACCAGAAAGGAGAGACAGTGTTCTTCGTCTTGTTCGCAGACATTTGATATTTGCAGAAGTGCAGCCAACTTTGCTAACTACCAACTTGCCAGTTTAGCCCTTGATTAGAAGTGGAACTAGTGAATTCCCTGAGAGTCCAACATTTGAGGAATAAATGGATCCAATTAATCCTTTGTCAAATTCTTGTCAAAATAAAAGCACTATGCCAAAGAAAGAAAAGCAACTGCCGGTACCTACAGAGGGTAATTTAGAATATTAGCAAACAATTAATCTTGGAAAACACCTAAACATCGCAGTGTGCAAAATATTTGCAAAATGTTCTGCCAGTGAATTGAGATTTACTATGTAGGAGACAAAGATATTACCCTACATTATAGAAAAAGCTGCCTGCTCCGTTAGGTCCTCATTGTTACATGTTGGGGGAAAGCGGTCCATTCTGACTCCTTAATTAAAACTCATGATGAAAATTGAGAAAGCAGGTGCATAAGTAGACGGTGAGATTTTCCCAGAAGGAGGACATTTTAGACTGTAATAGTGACCAAATTATTACCTGGGTTGCGTCATCACTTTTTAATTCTGATTAAATTTGAATATCTAATTTAATCTGTGTGTCCCAAGGAACACAGGGAAATGTTATTATGAAAAGTTGCTTTAAGTCCACTTTCATGTTTATGGGGTGTCAAATATAAACAATTTGATCAATGCTTGTCACATCTTTCCAGAGATTCAGATGTTGGAGGCTACTGCTGAGATCTGAGAAACAGGATCGGGAGAGGTGCTTGACTCACCCAGGTAACAGGAATCCAGCTGCAGGGAGAGGGGTATGGTATAGAGCAGAAATCTCAAATCAGCTTCACGGGGCCTGCGTGGTGCTTTTAAATATTTTAAGTTAGTTATCAATGTTTAAACAAACAGAGATTTAATATTCAAAAGCTAGGCTTTTGGCTTCTCTTGAAATACTCGAAGATCTAGCGACACTGAGTCTGTCTTCTCCCATGGAAGAGAGTGGCTGCCTCGTTCAGGTGGGACACGTGGCCTCCAGGGCACCAGAGTCCCCACCAATTCCTAGTATGGACGCTCTATCCTCCTGGCTCGTTGACCACACTTGACGGTTCCTGTAGCTTCTGAGTTTGTGACCTGATGCGGCAGAACAAATGTACCTTCATTTTCTGGTAAGCCTGAGTTAAATCTTGTCCATGCCCCACATTATGTGTTGCCTTGGACAATGTTCCTGTCACCTCTTCTAATTCTAAATTAATATATATTAATTTTAGAATGACTACAGGTAAAGAAAAGTGTAAAGAAGAAAAAAGGAATCTTCCAGTTTAATAACTATAATATATATTACCCTTTAATTTTTTCCTGATTTTTAAAATATGATTGAGGTAATACAGTATTTATAATTTTGTACCTTACTTTCCACTTAATATCATTTTACCAGCATTTCCCTATGCCTTGATAAACATCACATTTAACAATTATATAACTGTACATTGTGTTTAATGTATTTAGCCATTGTTCTGTTATTGGCCATTTACACTGGGGTTTTTTTGCTGTTATAAATAACACTGTGATGAACATCTTTTTGCATCAATTTTTTATTTACGTTTTGGATTATTTCCTTAAAATGGATTTCAATACATTCAAATATTATGCCAAAGGATATGAACATGAATTTCAAGCTCATGAATCACATTGCTAAATCGCTTTCCAGAAAGGTTGAACCAAATTACATTCTTACTAGCATTTCACTCCAACTGCACAAGCTTGAGTAATCTTATTCAAAAACAATACGGAAAAAAATTTTTGATGTATAAAATGTAAAAATATATAAAGACAGAAAGGAACATTCCACAGCAACACCCTACTGAGGAATTTTGATATTTTTTTTGCATATTCACAGCAAGCATGTCTTAAGTATGCATCGAACATCAATAGATGCCGTCTACACTACGGGTTCTTTCTGGGGATGTTGATTCCTCTGAGAAAATGGTGTGAACAATGGGTTTTCTCTACGGAGAAATGCATGTATGCATGTGCACACAAACGTTCATGTGGGGTTCCGGGGGCCCGCAGGTGCCCTGAAGCCTGTGGTTGAAAAGTTGGAAAGACTGGAGTTATTCTCGCTGCCCAAACTCTCCTTTGCAACTTGCCTAGAGAACAGCTTCGAAGCAGATAAACTGTTATTCATCAATCAAGTATGCATTGGCGCTGCGCAAGGGCCTGGGCTTGGAGAATGTGGCAGAGGAGGGGCAGGATCGCTGCCCTGAGGGAGCTTACGGGCTAATGAGGCTGTGAACAGGTGAGATGTCACAGAGCAGCCATGCAGTGGAAGAGCAATGGCGGCTTAGAAGGATGGATTGTTGGGGAGCAAAGGGAGCTCCAGTCCTGGACAGAACCCCAAATTAATGGAATGGTGAATGTAGTGGACATTTGTCACTATTTTTTCTTTGCTGGCCAGCATTTGAACCACTTCCTGTCCCAGAAATGACCATTCCCTTAAACAGACACAACCCATATGACACAGTCTTCTTCCTCCTATAGAAGCCGAAAATGCCAGGTACTTGCTTGCCAGCCTCCCTCGCACTTTCATCTCCACCAATCCTGGGAAGGGGAGCCCTCAGTCTCCAATCAGGAGTTGGTACAGCAAAGAAGCTGGTTTTCCCCAGAGGCAGCACCAGCAACAACTGCATCACTTTCCCGAGGTGGGGTGGTCCTGGGGCAGCATCTAATGTCCAGCGCTGGTGGTGGTGGCATCATCATGCAAACTGCAGCATCTGTGCCCTGTGCTGGTGACAGTGATATTTACCAGATCACTTCTGCAGCATCAGTTGAGCCTTGTTCTTGGCTGTCTGACCTCCAGCCACATTTTCTAGGCCTCTTAGAGATACTTTGATTGGGCCCATACTCTGTGCAGCCTAAATAATCCAGTGTCAGTCTCTGTGCCTTGCACGTGAGGATCCAACAGACACAGTGATTTTCTGTGGCCAGCACAGGGCAGAGTAATGAGGGTGATGTGGGCATCTGAACTCCCATGGGGCTACCCAGTTCTTTGGTAGAAATGGTGAAGTTTCTTGCAGCTAACACCCAAGTGTACCGCTAGGAAGAGACCCAGAGCTTACAGACCTTGAGGCTGGTTCATTGTTTTATAAAATGATTTTGTTCAGCACTGACTTTCCTGAACATTTGATCTCTCAGTTTTTCTATTCATAAATGATCTGCTTGTGATTTTTCTACTCTTGTTTAAACTTGGCTAGAGAGCGCTGTTGACATGCATTTAGTGAACACTTAACACGGGCTTGGTAGTCAGTGCACCAGGATGTAAGGAAATATAAGATTGAGCCTCTTCTCTGGGGGCTCTTGGAGTTGGTTGAGAAGATTAGACATGTACACATGTTAAGATCAAAACCCAGCTCCCCAAATACCTGTTCTGAGAGCAACATGACAAAAACAACTCATCGTACTGCATAACCAGAGAGATAGAATTCATAGATTCTAAATGTTCTAAAATATTCTCGTCCTGCGCTAGACTTAAAACAGCTAAACTGAAAATGGACTTGCTTTGACAGTTTGCTTCGACAATTGCATTACGTCTTGGTCAACCTATTGTCTGTCCTTAACAAATAAACAGCCACGTATTAAGATTTGTGTCTCACCTTTTACTCATCGTTGCAGGTCAGTAAAATGCTCACTGAGGATGTCCACAAGAGGCAAGGCGGGCAGAGGGAGAGCGATTCTGGGTGTCCCTTTGATGCAAAGAGCCTCAGAAGTCCCGCTTTAGGACAAACTTAGTACAGTTATTATCTGACCACATATCCTAGTTCCCTCGAAGTTTCACCTTCATCGGTTCCCGGGAAAGCTTAAGAACAGGAAGAAGATGAGAAACACAGGCTGAATTCAAAGCGTATTAATTGAGCTCTTAAAGAGAAGCTGCTGCAAGTTTGTCCCTGGATGGTGTCATTAACACACTTTTTTTTTGTTCTTAGCACCAAATTTAAAATAAAAGTTTACAACAAATACAAGCGGAAATAGTTTATATGAGCTCTGCACTTAGAGGCGCCATCTGTTCAATTTTGCACCCTCACAGCCAGAGTGTTAATATCTCCTGTGCAAAGATACCATTTGTCAGCAATTTTCTGCCGTTGGAGTCACCAAACAGTTCATTTTCTATCCTTTGGCTTAAGTCAGCTGAAATTCTGAGTGCAGAAGTCTTGAGTTTTGCATGTGTTTTCAGTCGCCTTCTTGTTTGAGGAAATTTCCTTTCAAAACTCGATTAGGGGCCAGGCGCGGTGGCTCACGCCTGTAATCCTAGCACTCTGGGAGGCCGAGGCGGGCAGATCCTTTGAGCTCAGAAGTTGGAAACCAGCCTGAGCAAGAGCGAGACCCCGTCTCTACTAAAAATAGAAAGAAATTAGCTGAACAACTAAAAATATATATATATATGTAAAAAAAAAATTAGCCGAGCATGGTGGCGCATGCCTGTAGTCCCAGCTACTCGGGAGGCCGAGGCAGGAGGATTGCTTGAGCCCAGGAGTTTGAGGTTGCTGTGAGCTAGGCTGACGCCACGGCACTCTAGCCCGGACAACAGAGTGAGACTCTGTCTCAAAAAAAAAAAAAAAAAAAAAAAACTCGATTAGGAGAAGGGTCAGGATTGGAACTAACTCTGCTTATGGTTTTCTAAGAAATTTTGGGAAAAAGGAGGAAAGTGAAGAGGATTAGATTCCCCTGCAGAACGGTCGGTATCTATCTTTATGATTAACTTCTGCAAGACTTAAATAAGTTTTAAAGGCCCTCGTAAAAGAAGAAGGGAAAGTCACTGGGGTAAGGAAGAATACAATATTTCTAGTTCAAGTGTCAGTGATCTTCATACACCCTAATTAAGCCCTGATGGGGTATAAAATATCCCAACTTTTATAAGTGACTCTGTCAGCTAGACAATACACAACGCTTAAATTCCCACAAGATTCATATTCATTTTCAATAGCATTTTAGTGAAGGGAAGAATATAAACATTCAGTTTGAATAGTATTTCACTGAAAGAAGAGAATAATCTATGACTTATTTCTGTACCAAGCCAAATAGCTCTTGTTTCTTGGAGTCCGGCTCTTCCTCTTG
>CAUYSK010016833.1:0-20141 GCA_963575035.1 Avahi laniger | reverse complement strand
TTTACTGCTACTGTTACAAGTGGATTGTATACCTTCAGAACATTGCTTTTTGTTTATTAACATCCTTTTCATTCAGATTGAAGAACTCCTTCTAGCATTTCTTGTAGGACATGTCTGGTGTTGATGAAATCCTTCAGCTTTTGTTTGTCTGGGAAAGTCTTTGTTTCTCCTTCACGTTTGAAGAATTTTTATGCAGGATATAATAACATTCTAGGGTTAAGGTTTTTTCCTTCAGCACTTTAAATATGTCATGCCACTCTCTCCTGGCTTGTAAGGTTTCCATTCAGAATCCGCTGCCACAAGTATTGGAGATCCTTTATATGTGATTTTTTTCTTTTTTCTTGCTTCCCTTGGGACCTTTTCTTTACCCATGACCTTTGAGAACTTAATTATTAAATACCTTGAGGTAGGCTTGTTTGGGTTGAATCTGCTTGATGTTCTATGAGCTTTCTATACCTGAATATTGTTATCTTTCTCTAGATTGGAAAGTTCTCTGTTATTTATTTGCATAAACTTTCTACCTCAGCCTCTCTCTCTAGCTTCTCTTTAAAGCCGATAACTCTTAGATTTTCTCTTTTGAGGCTATTTCTGGATTAGGCATGCTTCAATTTTTATTATTCTTTTTTTTTCTCTTCTGTGTATTTTCAAATACCTTGTCTTCAGGCTCACTAATTCTTTCTTCAGCTTGGTCATTTCTACTGTTGAGAGACTTTGATGTATTTCTCAGTTTGTCAATTGAATTCTTAACTTCTAGAATTTCTGCCTGATTTTTTTTATTACTTCAATTTCTTTGTTAAATTTCTCTGATAGACTTCTGAATTCCTTCTCTGTGTTTTCTTGAAGTTCACTGAGCATCTTTAGGACAACTGTTTTGAATTCTTTGTCTGAAAGGCCACTTATGCCATGACTCTGGGACTGGTGACTGGTAACTATTTAGTTCATTTGGTGAGGTTGTGTCTTTCTGGATGTTCTTGATGCTTGTGGATGTTCACCAATGTCTGGGCATTGAAGATTTAGGTACTTATTTTAATTTTCACAGTCTGGGCTTATTTGAACCTGTCCTTCTTGAGAAAGTTTTCCAGATATTCAAAGCGAATTGAGTGTCATGATCTAATAATTCCCTGGTCACTGCAGCTATATCAGCACTAGGCGTGCCCCAAACCCAGTAATGCTGTGACTCTTGCAGATGCCTGGTGGTACTACTGCCTTGGTGAGCTTCGGTAAGATATAAGAGAATTCTCTGGATGACAAGGCAAAATCTTTTGCTCTTTTCCCTCACTCTCTGTGCTGGGCTGCTGGAGTTGGGGAAGGGGTGACATGGCCACTCCCTCATGGCCACCAGCACCAGGTCACACCTGAAGCAAACCCAGTCTCATCCAAAGCCAGTGGTGACCGTTGCCTGGCGACCTGTGTTTATTCAAAGTCCAAGGGCTCTTTAGTCAGCACATGGTGAATGCTGCCAGGACAGAGTCCCTCCCTTGAGGGCAGTATATTTCCTTCTGGGCCAGGGTGGGTCCAGAAATGCTGTCCAGGAATTAAGTCCTGGACTCAGGGGCCTCAGGAGTCTGCTTAATACTATATTTTACTGTGGCTGAGCTGGTACCCAAGTGGCAATTATTCTTGAGATAAAACTCAAGATAATTGCCCATCATGAGGCAGCAAACCAGTAATGGCCACCACATGTGAGTTAGGATTTTTACAATCCATGATCTCAACCATCTTATTCTTTAAGTACATTTGCAACTTAAAATATTTTCAACCTACAGTGTATTTATCAGGGCATAACTCTATCATAAGTCGAGGAGCACCTGCATTTCCTACCCATATTCCATAAAGCATTAACACAGTGTGGTAAACAAAGTACATAAACAAAAAATGTCCTTTTCCCTTAAAGGTAGGGAAGCTGTAGAAGTCTATGTGAAATCAGAATGAGGAAACTGTGGGGAAACTCCTGTGCCCTGAAAAACTATAATGTGGGCAATGCCCAGTTCCTCCTCAAGAATAAAATAAAGGAGAGTGTCAAAGAAGAGGCTGAGGATGAGCTTTGGAAAATGCTATTCACAAGATTCAGGAATGAGAAGGAGAAGGTGCAGGTAGATAGAACAAAGAAACTTGAAATAGAGAGAGGAAACAGAGAGTGTAGAGTGTTTCTACTGTTTGGCCTTCTGTATTAGTCAAGGATCTTCAGAGAAACAGAACCAATAGGATATACATATATAGAGAAAGAGATTTCTCATAAGGAATTGGCCCACACATTTATGGAGACTGACAAGCCCCAAGATCTGCAGGGTGAGACAGCAAGCTGGAGACCCGGAAGAGCTGCCCAGTCCCAGTCTGAGTCTGAAATCCTGAAAACCAGGAGAACCAATGGTGTAAAGTCCAGTCCAAATTCTGACAGGTTTGAGACCCAAGAAGAGCTGATGTTTCAGTTTGAATCCAAAGGCAAGAAAGAACAAATGTCCCAGTTTTCAGGCAAAAAGTCATGCAGAAAGAATTTTCTGTTACTCAGGGAGGATCAGCCTTTTTTTTTCTTTTCAAGCCTTCAATTTGTGTGAGGTCCACACACATTAGTGAAGGCAAGCTTCTTCACTCAGTCTACCAATTTAAATGTTACTCTCATCCAAAACACACTCACAGAAACATCCAGAATAACATTTGACCAAATATCTGGTCAAACCTTGGCCTACTCACGATGACACATAAAATTAACTATTGCACTTTCCCAACATCCATTCCTTCTTACTTCAGCTCCGTTATTTGATTTTCCATTGGGAAACGACCCTTGCCCATGCTCAGTCTGTGTGGTTGGGCTGGGGCTGACCCCAACCCTGAATTTCTAGGAATGGGCAATGACAACATTCCAACCCCTGGATAGAGATACTGACTCCAAGACAGGCCAATGAATCTCAGATCCTGACACTTTAGCTGTAAATTGCTAGAAAAGAGGGAAATGAAAAGAGAAATTTTCTGCCAGGGTTGTTATGCTGGTAGGATGTAAGGCAGGAAATGCTGTACACCACCATGTAGAGAGGATCTAGTTAAGAATGACTCCAACACAGAGGAACAGAAGTCAGAGGTGAGAGAGAGTCCTAATGACATGGTTTGGTTTGAGCCCCTGACTCAACTTTACCTGGAGGTTTTAGTTGCATGAGTTACATGAGTTAGTTACATCAGTTTCATTTCATTCTTAAGCTGGCTTAAGGTAGGTCCTTGTCTTGTAGAAGCAATGGGTCCTGACAGATGCTGTGATCACATTATGCTCAGAAAATAAGCCCAGGGAATGGGCTTGCCTTATCTAAGGAGAGTGATCGGGCAGCCCGGCAGCTCTGCTTTCTGAGTGGTCTTTTTGAACTAAGCTACAGCATCACTGAAGGCAGATGAGTGAGCCCGACTTAGCTCCTGAGGCTGAAGCTAAATCTATCAACTCCTAATGTCATGCTATTAACTGAAATGATTCTATCCCTGAAATCCCATCACTTTGACAATAAAAATCATCTTGTGCTATTCAATATGAGCACAGATAGTGTACTGTCAGGGCTAGGATTGGGGACAGTGAACAGAGAGGTTAAAATCCCATTTCTATTGTTCAAAGGGATGGGAACTAAAATTGGGACATAGGGTGGTGCCAGGGATAAGTTAGAAGCACGGTATAGGAAGTCAGAGACACCTGCATATTCGTGCCAACTTCAAACAAATCCACATGGATTCCTAGATGGTGTTCTTTTCCCTCCTTCCTTTCCTGTCTCCTTTTTTCCTTCTTTTTTCCTCATAATTTTTGAGCCTTCTCCTGTTTCAAGCATGTGCCAGACACAAGAGCTGTGAAAACAGACATCAAAGAGGTTCGCAGGCTGGGACTGGGAAGGTTGTGTTGGTGAGGGCAGGGTGAAACGTACATGGCTGTTTTAGTACATTTCAGGGAGTGCTGCATAGTGTCACAAAATACCTTGGAAGCACAGGGAGAGACGGACTCACCTGCTAACTGCAAAGATGAAATTAAGACTCTTTCCCACCAGTTTCAGATCTCAGTACTAGCAGAACAAGACTTCTGAAAAAAATAATTTAAAAAAATTATTCCAAGGATAACCTTGAAATCTTGTCACTGGTCATCTTTTCTGTTTTATTTTGATCATGCTTAGGACCAATATATGGTCTATACTAAAGTAATTCTAGTTCATTATAGCAATCATATGTTAACCTCACCTCTGTATTTATATTAATTTTTAAACATTTCCTCATTTATTTTCATTCTATTGCACAATGCACATTTCTGTAAAATATTTCAAATCATTTTAATAATGAAAAGTACATAAATAAATTATATACTTATATATCTTAGGTAACTTTTCAATTACTTGCAACAAATAAAATTTTTTAACGTGATAATTAAATCATAGATGGTAACACTTTTATAATAATGCTATGATTCTTGTTTAAATAAACAAAGCAGTATGCATGGTTCAAAAAAATAGAGCAATCAAAAGGGCAAAACAAATATCCAAGAAACCAACAGTAGTACAGATAATGATTTAGTGTAAGATAAATGCAATATCACACCTTAACAGGTAAAAGAATGACTAATCAGTAGCTGGAGGGGGTGGAGGGGATGGTTTCTATTTTGCCAAATAGAAACTTCCAGTGATCATGCAAGAAAGAACAGGGTGAAGACAGGGTGAAGCATGCATGGCTGCTTTAGTACAGTTCAGGGAGTGTTGCATAGTGACACAAAATACCTTGGAAGCACAGAGAGAGACGGACTCACCTGCTAGCTGCAAAGATGAAATCAATACTGTTTTCCACCACTTCAGAAAGCACCTTTGGAAGAAACAAAAATCAGGTGAGCAATCACAGTACCTGGTTTTAACAGTATATCGAGGACAGAGGCACCAAAGAGGGCAGAAAAGACAGCCTTGCGTTGCCTATATCATCCTTCCCCCACCCCAGCAGTGCCATGCCAGCACTCCGAATGGTGAGAGAATCTGTGGGCTCCGAGAAGGAAGAAACTGTGTGCCCAGGGGAGGGAATGCGAAGTAATTGTGGGATTTTGCATTGGAACTCAGGGATATCTTGTCACAGAGGAACACAACACAAGGCAGAATTCTGGTGTACACGGAGGGAGCATTTAGACCAGGACAGCCAGAGGGACATCCTCCACCGCAGCAGTAGAAACTGGAGTTCCAGCAGCCCCACCACTGGCTGACAGAAGCAGCCTGGGGCCCAGAATAAATGTGAAAGACAGTCAGGCCTCAAAGGCTGCAACTTGGGGCAAGTCCTTGGGCTCTGCTGGCTCAGAGATGGTGAACTTGGGGTGCAAGTGACACAGTGAGACACCAGAAGCTGTGACCAAGCCAGTGCCTGTGTTACCCCTTCCTCACCTCCAGGTAGTGCGGCAGTCTTCTGCCTGGGAAAGGAAAGAGAAGTGTTCAGAGAACTTTCTTTTGCAACTAGAGTACCAGCTCAGCCACAGTAAAATAAAGAACCAAGCAAACACCTGAAGCCCCTGAGTCTATGTCTTAGTTCCTGGATGGCATTTCTAGATCCACCAGAAGGAAACCCACTGCACCGAAGGGAAGGACTCAGTCCTGGCAGGATTCACCACATGCTGACTAAAGGGCTTTGAACAAGCATCAGAGGAATCCAGGCAGCAGTCACCAGGAGCTTTGCATGAGACGGGCTGGCTTCAAGTGTGACCTCGCCCAGTCCCAGCTGTAGCGGCCATGAGGGAGTGCCCACATCACTCTGCCCCCAATTCTAGCAGCCCAACAGAGAAAGTGAGGGAGGAGAGTGAGAGACTTTGCCTGGTAATCCAAGGAATTCTCCCATATCTTACCCAAGTCCACCAAGGTGGTACCACCAAGAGTCTGCAAGAATCACAGAGTTATTGGATTTGGGGCCCCCCAGTGATGATATGGTGGCACTGACCAAAGACTTAGATCACAATACTCAATTCCCTTTGACTATTTGGAAAGCCTTCTCAAGAAGGACAGGTTCCAACAAGTCCAGACTGCAAAAATCAGAATAAATACCTAACTCTTCAATGCTGTACATCAACAAACATCCGCATTGGGTGCCAGTCAGGTGGGGCAGTTGAGAGGGTGGGGGGTGGGGATGGTACACCCACAGCTGATGGAAACGGGGCACACTGTATGGGGGAAGAACATTCTTGTAGCCCTGGCTTGGGCGAAGCAAATGCATTACATGTAACCCAAATGTTTGTACCTCCATAATACTCTGAATTAAAAAAAAAGAAATTGTGGTACATATACACAATAGAATATTATTTAGCCATTAGAAAGAATGAAAGAATGAAATCCTGTTATTTGCAACAACATGGATGGAACTGGAGAACATTATGTTAAGTGAAATAAGCCAAGCACACAGAAAGCCAAATCTTGTATGTTCTGACTCATACGTGGGAGGTAAATATTAAAACAATGGATCTTATGGAGACAGAGGGTAGAATGAGGGTTGCCAGAGTCTGGGAAGGGTAGTGAGAAGAGGAGATAAAGCGATGACGGTTAATGGGTGCAAAAATATAGTTAGTTATATAGAATGAACAATGTTTGATAGCACAACAAAGTGACTACAGTCAACAATAAGTAATGGTATACTTTAAAATAACCAAAAAAGTGGAATTGGAATATTCCTAACACAAGGAAATGATGAATACTTAAGGTGATGGATATCACGATGACCTTAATTTGATTAATACACAATCTATGTCTGTGTGAAAATAACACATGTACTCTGTAAGTATATATAACTATTAATATTAGGTACCCATAATTAAAAATAATAAATAAAAATGATTTTTTTAAAAAAAGAAAAGAAAATGAATCCTGACTTTCAGGTAGATTTCAAAAACAAATAGATGAACAAATAATGCTGGGATAATTAGATCACTTTTAGAGAGGGAGAAAACGTTACCTTAAGCAAATAAAACTCTGATGGCTTAAAGAGTAAAATGTTAAAAATTAGTCTCAAACAAATGAGAAGCAAATATACTTAATATTTACCAGGTATTTATTAATGGATATGTAATGACTTTTAATGGATTAACCAATATAAGAATCAAAATGGGAAAAGGAAATAGAATTGGTCAAAAAACACAAAATTTCTCTATATCAAAAAAATACCACAATCTTAAATGGCAAACAACATAATGGCAGCTATTATTTGACACAAAATATGTTAGTTGAATACATAACATCTTAACATATAAACAAAAAATTAAAAGCTAACATGTTACAAAAGTGGATGAAGGGCAATAGCAAACAATTCAGAAAAAGAAAAAAAAATACAAATGATCATTGAATATATTAAAAATATGTTTCACTTTCACTGTGGTTAAATAATAAGCTGCCAGATTTTGCCAATAAAAGTCCCAATTTCTTATTTTAGTTCCTGGAAAGCCCAGCCATGGGACTCCTTATTAGTAGATAAGGAATGGCAATATGCATGAGCATAAATATGCACATACAGTTAAATTTAGCAATCTTCTCCTAGAAATTCATCTATAGGGAAAAATTAGAGATTTGTCCAAAGAATGCTATAGAGAGATTCTCACTGAAGTTTAATTATTTAGAAAGGATATTCACAAATGTTTGTATTAACTTTATGAGTAACCCCAGCCTTTTTTACATTTTACAAAAAAATATATGCAAACATCCCCCAGTGTCAGAATATATTCTATTTCACATTTTTACTGGTACAGTTCCAGGTAGTGAGGGATACTGGCACATATGTATATGCATTTATTTCACAAAGAGAACAAGCATGCATACTCTTCTATAATTTCTTTTTAGAGTTAAGAATATATTTATATTTATTCATCAATTTTTTATCACATAGTTACTAAGTGGAAGGAATGCAAAAATGTAAAAATAGAACTGAACTCTACTATTGTGGAATTTATGATGTAACAGAGAAGGAAGACATCACACAAATAAGTCAATTAATAAATGTAGTAGGAATATAAGTAATTTTAAAACCACTTTTCCTATTTTCTCAGTTGTCTACAAGTATGTATTAATTTTATAGGCAACATCAAAATTTTTTAAATGTAGAGGAATTTAAAAAGGAAGAAAAGAACACTACCCAAGTGGCGTCATTTATCACAATAAGACGGATGGAAAAGTACCAGGCTAAGGGAAGATCATGAATTCAGTCCTGACCACGTTCAGGTGAGAAACTTTGATTTCAAGTTGTTAGCTGAATGTGTAAGTCTGGGCTAAAGATTGTCTTTCCATTATAATAGTAACTGAAGCTGTGAAGTTGGTAGAGATTAAGGAAAAAATAAGAAGAGAAGTGGGTCTAGGAGAAGAATGCCAACATCTAATTTCTGGGTAGGAGGAGAAGAGCTTGCAAAGAATACAGAAAAAAAAATGGCCAGGAAGTTAGGAGAAAAAAACCTGGAGAGTTTTAAAATATAACCAATGTATATAGCATCACTGAGTTTGTTGGTGACCTTAGCAAGAGCTATTTCAGGGGGCAATTGGGCAAAAGTCATTTGGAGACAACTGGAAAAAAGAGCAGGAAGTAAAGAAATAAAAACGGTGAATACGGACAACTCTTTCAAGAAGTTAAGCTATTATGTCAATTGGCTTTTGCCATGATAACATACATCTCCAATATCCTTGTAACATATAGCAGCAAACATTTATTTCAGTGGATCAGCTATGGTTTTGCCAGGCTTGATTGGGCTCCACTCAGCTATGCATATATTCCCATTCTGGAGTCCAAGCCGAAGGATGGGATATTCCGTGCTCATAGTGCAGGATAGGAGCAAAGGTGAGCCATGCCATTACCCTTTGGCCAAATCCAAAGTTCGGGTTACACCAAAATTTAATTAAATAATCCCATAATGTTGTACGTGTAAGTTTTCCCAATTTTTTCATTTATAAACGTCTTCAGTAAAGATGCATATATAAGGTAGTTCACTGTGGTATTGACTGCAAAAGTAACAAAACTGTAAACTACTTAAATGGTCATTTACAACAGAGACACATACTCCTCCCTCAGGAGGCCCAGCAAAAGGACTATGACATGACAATGGTAAGGGACATATAATCCTGTTACACAATAGTTGGGAACAATATTCCAATCTATTTTAGCCATGAAAGAAGAAAGGGGTCTATGGGGATTATTTGATTTTGTTCTTGCAGACTTTTCCAGCCAGGCTGGCCTCAGAGTGAGGGACGGGCGGAGGTTATTTCTAAACTTGGTTGAACACAATAGATACTGCGGGGATGAAGGTGGGCCTGGCTAACAGCGAGGCCGCGGAGAGCAGGGAAAGGGCCCGTGCTTGTGCCTGTTACCATACAGTTTCCCTTCCTCCCTGATTCCTTCTAGTTGCGTAACCATGGCAATGTTAGTTACCCTCCTCGAGCCTCGGTTTTCTCAACTATAAAATAGAAATTATAATCTCCACCTCATCGTGCTTGCTGGGAGCAGAGCTTCTATTTCAGGCAGTGCCCGGTGTCTGTGTTGATCATTCACATGGCGAAATCTTCAAGTTGTAAGTAACCGCTTCCCAACCCCACACGGTGCTTCCCTTGGCCGCTCACCCACACTTCTCCATAATCCCCCAAAGACACAGAGAGGCCTTCAGGTCCCTGCTCCAGCACTGTTTCAGGCTGCCATTTGGATCGTCTATGAAGGAGCTCTATTAGTTGTTAAATGTTTCGAATGACATTCCTGGTTGTGGGAATAAAATATGAAGGAGGTGATTCTCATGGCTGAGATTGTAGACCGTAGAGGTTTGGAGTTTTTTTCCAAGCAGTGTGTACTTATCCTATCCTACTCAAGTCAATAGGATATTTTTCTCCCATGGAACCAAGATACTTCCCTGAAAAGGTAAGGCAGACTTGAGGAGAAGGTTAAAGAGCAGTGAGCGGTTGGACCCCAGAGCAGTCCTCTTGGCCTTGGGGCACGGTGGCGCCTGCGCTCAGAGGAGTGTGCAGCCTCAGCCATTCGTTAAGCCTCATTACGGAATCACCAGAAGTGGCCTTCCTTAGCCTTGCTACTTAAAAATGAAGAACAGAATTTTTTACAGTAAAAAGTAGTTTTTCTGAAAAAAAAAGTACATGACCTTACATTTTAATAGATCATCTGAGAGTTTTTGACACTGACAAAGTTTAAGAGCAGAACTTCTGGCCTATCTCGCTTCAGGGCTAGACCGCCAACTCCTCAAAAACAGAGACTCTAAGAAAAAAAACACCTTAATTTATGATTCTGGTCTTTTCTTGAGGGCATTTTCTCCATTCCTTAGAAAAGACAGGTCCAGGTCAAGCTGCTCAGAGATATTTCCTAGGAATTATCACTGATTCTCCTTAACAGACAATCAACACTCTCCACCCCTCTCCTCAAAACTTTATTTTTTTGGCCCTTGTGTGAGATAATATTGAGAAACGTTCTGAATACTGAGAACCTAACACAAATTTTTTTAAGAAAAACATTGTCTAGATTTTCTAGAAAGACACACACTAATGATACTAAAGTAAATGCAACTCACACAAGAATAACTTCTTTCTTGCCCTTGATGAATGCACTGCAAAGAACAGCAGGTGACACTAAACTGGGCAGCTTCCAGGGGCATTGCTATTTGGTTGGAGTGACAGTGATACTAATCGGGGTGCATTTAAATTGGAAAGAATTCAGATACTTTTTTTCACGTGCTAGATTTCCTGCTAAAAATGTGACTGTCTCAACGCTCTGTGTTCTCTTCATTCTCAGTCCTTCTAAAGTTTGGGGGGGAAACAGTACAACCCCAAATCTTGTGCCCATGTCTTATTGTGGCACTTGGTTTGCACACCTGTTATATCAATTTGGAAACCTGATACCCAAAAGGCTTTAGTACCCTTAAAGACAATTTCATGGACTGTTATTTTTGTGGGTTGTTTTTCTTTTATCCCCTGTAGGCATCAGAAAACCTTCTGAACTTCATAGCCAGACTTTGGATGAGGGCAACATGCACTTTTCACAGGTGTTCTGTGTGTGACAAAGGACAAATTAAGTCTCCAAAAAGCCTCATCTGCTAGTTTTTTCTGATGACTTCTATTTCAAGGTCTTCTCTCTCTCTAATTAGCCTCCCCAAATGGACTGTTTAATGCATAACTAATCTTGAACTTGCTCTTTTCTCTGACTGAAGAGAAAATTACACTTCATTTTGTTGAGCTATGGCGCTTATGTTGCACATTTATCAACGAGCAATATTTTAGAATTCTAGATGGCAGCTGTTCAGAGTTTCCTCACTGGCAATATTAGATTGGGAATTACTAATGGTGAATATATAAACCCTCTTTAATATGTAACCGAATCAAAATTGTTCTAAATATTTAGCTTTCTAAATTCAAATTATTTTCCAAAGTATATTAATCTGATGAAACATACTTTTGGGGATCTAAAGGAAAGTTGAAAACACTTATAGCATTTATCACATGGGCAAATGTTATCCTTGATAACAACATGATTCAGTGTGTTGATTTGAATATCTTCCTAGCTCTGCATCTACATCATTTTAATTTATTTCTGTTATTTTCTTTTCACCAGTAAGTAAAGTTCTTCAAAAATTTTAGACGAAAAAAAAAAATGGCTGCTCTTGTTCTGTGCCATTTCATCAAAGACATTTTTAAACATTTGCCTTTGTTCTTCTACTGCAAGTAGAGATGTGGAACAAAAGTACACACAAGCTGAAATACAAGTGGCAAATAGAATTCCCAACACACTTCCTTTCGATGATTGATACCGCACTTAGGTAGGCAAAAAACAGCAGTGTCTCCTCTGTCTCTGCTAGCAGGTGGAATTCCCTGGAAGAAAACAGGAATCTGAGGAAGACTGGATGACAAGGTTCCGAGGGACCCAGGGCCCAGGCTGTTGAAAAACTTCTCTAACTTTCCTTTCTGAGAACTACAGCCCTTAGCTTTTTACAGGAAACAGTATGACTTGAGTAGATAGCAGGGACCAAAGCTAAAAATCCCTAGGTTTGAGGGTAGAGAGATAAAAAGCAAGGAAACATCAAATTAGAGAGAGCTACACAATCAAAGCATGAGTAAGGGCATGAAATGGGTGTTGTGCTGGTGGCTTTACAGAAGGAGGAGGAACTTATCAGGTGGGAGGGGAGAAGAGAAAGTCCGGAACGTAAGGAATTGCAGAGCTGGATGAGAGCACAGAGGTTAAGGACACACCCTCTATCCAGTTGCATAGATCTGTCTGCACCTAATGCAACCGGGAGGTAAAATGGGACATGGTGGAAACTGCTCCAAGATTCCAAAATGATGTATAAGATTATACAGGACTTGTAATGGAGATGGTCTCAATCCAGTTTTGCAACCCTTAGGCTCTCAAAAGAAAGGTATAAAATGGCTGAAATTAAATACCTGGAAAATAACAATTAGAGAAAACAATTTCTTTAGAGATATTTGTTAAAGTGCTGAGTCACAACTCTTCTCGCACCCTCCACCCCTGATTGGGAGAGGAATGGATGTCGCTTTCTCCTGGCTTCAAGTCTAGTGAGGGGACTTCAAGAAAATCACAAAAAAAGAATTTGTGATGTGATCTCTAATACCAGACTGGTATGTGACTTGATCTGATGTCTGATACCAGACTGGGATGTGACTTGTGCCTGAGACATCTAAAAGTTAATAGTATGGCTGGGGCTGGAGGTCTATCAAGTGTCTAAAGAAAAAATAGGCTGTGTTTTGGAAGATGCTCTATTCAAACATGGAGGTATACCATAAACTACCTAGGGGGCTGTGGGAGGAAGCCAGAGTGATTAGCAAATGCATGGGCCCACACCAAGGGAGATTGCAAGGAACATGCTCCTGGATAGAGTCAATGCTAAATGTCTGCCATAGATTGATGTCAGTCAACTAAGCCCACCCCCACCCTCTTGCCTCTTCTTCCTTCCTCTTACCTTGTCCGAGAGCTGGGGAAGAGGGCAGAGATGAACTGGTGAGTAAGGAAGCCCATCACTTCCTACTCACTTTCCCACCTTGGGCCCTGACAAGCCGATGCTGGCAGATGAAAGAAACTTTGAATAAAATTTGAAGTCTTGACTGAACATCTGGGTTACTCAATTGAGACTGGAGATTAAAGTAACTAGAAGATATTTTATTTCTAAGAGTGACTAGGAAAGTTAATCGCACCTACTTCCAATTTCATCTGGTACAGAGAAAAACCAGCCCTTAGGTTGGGTGTGCTTGCAACAGTTGTAAGGAAAAAAAAATAAGTTGCTTTATGATTGTCCCTTAAAGGTACTGTTTGTTCAATGTCGTGGAAACATAAAAATAAACATAAACATGTAAACAGGCAGGTGAACGCTGGCTGTAGAATAACTGTAGAAACGAGAAAGCATTCCCCTGAGGAGAAGTGAAATGAGGAAAGGCTTGAAATCTGCTGGAGATACAAAGGCAAGAATCTGCATTGCATTTAGGAAAATAGAGGGGTGGAACTAAAGGGGCCTCTGATAACAGCATCTTCTCACAATTGTGTCTTATAAAAAAATTATTTCTGGACTGAAAGCCTAATTTCCTTTTCTTGGGGGAAAACCAAATAAGGGCAATCTACTGATGTGGAATAAGCATTCCTCAGTCAACTCCTCAAATAAAAAGAGGGTGACATTTGTGGGTGGATGACTGGTATTAGGTCTAGGGCCACACGTACCTCCCAAATTATGCAGGAAGTTGATGTCCCAATGTAAAGTAGTCTTATGTGTGAGTATGAGTAACAAGTCTGTTCTTCCAGAATCTTGTCAATGGAATATGCTGATCATCAAATTCTTATGTCATTGGACTTAAAATGCAGCCTCCCTGCTAAAAGAGTTTACCAACCTTGCCACAATCCTTTGAACAATAGCTTTAAGAGAGTCATGGGGGTGGGGTGTAGGAGGGAAAATGAGCATCACATGACAAAAAGACAAGATCAGCCAGCCTGCTGTGTCTCATACGATCATCCCCATCATCTCTCCATCCTCTTTCCCCAGGCTGTGTACAGATATTGCCTCCTTCTATTAACAAACTGTCAACAACTATTATTAGGTAGACCCTGGGCTGTTCCACTAACTAGTGGTATGATCAAGACCAAGTCATTTGCTCTTCTAGGCTTTAGTTTTCTCATCTGTTAAATGAGCAGTAGGATTAGAACAGTGGTGTAGATGGCATAAAACAAATATTTTATTTATAAGCATATACAGGGCCTATCACTGGAGATTTGTGATTTAGTGGATAAAGATTTTAATACATTTAGGATGATTCTGATGCAGATGATCAAGACAAACATTAGAATGAAACGTTAAAATTATGACCTGCTAAGGTCTCTTGCAATTTTAACCTTCTGTTCTAGTCTATCACATTTGTTTATTGAGCATTTACAAAATGTATGATGCCTTACAAAATCTTGTGTGTTCAATGAATACATTTTTATCAGAAATCCATACTCACTGTGTGCTGGGATTGGGTAACAAGGATTCAGTCATCATGGCACATCACAGCACTCTGGCTGCACGTAGTAGGCTTATTTTTCCATGGATAGAAGTTAGCTAGATATTTGGACCAAAAGATTCCCATTAACATGAGATGCTATGATTCTGATTCTAATTCTGTCATATCATCAGGTCCACCACTAGGAGGTGCTAAGTTTTCTCTATTATTATATTTGACTAAACATTCATTTAGTTTCTCAGAAGGCCTCCCAGATGGTCTCCATGTGGTTAAGGTAGCTGGTTTAGAGGGTTCAAAAGTTACACACTTCGAGTAAAAATATAACTTTATTCTCTATTTGCTATCTAAAGATTCTTCAGTCTTGGATAGCACAAAGTTTAGTCTCCTTCTAAGTATTATTCTGCTCTCTTTCCTTCACCTGTTTCCCAAATTGGCATCTGGACATAAAAAAGTGTTCTTATGTATGATGCATACAATAAATGAAATGTTCTTAGGGTCACGTAGTGTCCTCTAGATCCTTGCTGGTTTCTGATATGTTGTAGTTTGTTTGGTCTGGTGCCCAGGAAACAGTGGTAGTTGTTAGGGTAGAAAGCTTAGTAGGTGCTCATGGGGTGGGTGAAGAAAGATTTCTCATGCAGAGATTGAGATATAAAAGCAAATTTTATTTTATCTTAGAAGGGAGAGAGAGAGAAAGAGAGGAAAGAGAGCAGGGAGATGGCATGGATCCAAAAGAAAGAGAAGGGCTGCCAGCAGTGAGGCCAAGCAGCTCGCTGATTTTAAGGGGGATGAAGAGAAAAAAAATAGCCATGGCTGTCAGTTGGTAACAAAAGTGGCAGGAGGTAGATAATAAAAACTGCAAGGATATCAAAGTCCAAGAGTTGGTTTCCTGCCTTTCCTGGGAGAAGGGATTATCACAGAAGATGTGAGTCTGTCCTGGAGGTATGGTTGAGGCTTGGAGCTCGTTCTCCTGCTTACTCAGGAACTCTGTAAAAGCAAATGCTCAAAAAACAATTTTGAAAGAGAGAGGTTTACAGTTCATTCAGAAGTTGTTCAAAACAGAATTGCAGAGTGCCTGTTAGTGAGAGATCGCATAGGATTGATCTTTCATGGTTACTGGGGAAATTATGGGTATTTTCCTGTTATGTTTGCAAGGCCACCCCTTTCAGGAGCATCCATTGAGGTGTGGTTTTTCCCACCTGGTTTCTTCAAATGCCATGCTGGTGTTCCCAGGGAAGCCATAGTTACAGTTGTAAGGCTATATTCATGACCTTTCTTTCTAACCCTAGGCCTCTTCTGATCTACTTCCATTTCCCATTCCTGCCAGGGATACAACATATGATAGGATATGAAGAAATGTGCTGATAGCTAAATTTCAGCCTTCTAGAAACCTCCCTCAGCCACTTCTGAAATCCAGCCTGGCACCATGTTAGATGTAGCCACAAGCCAAGTGAGAAGGCTCTGAAATAGACACTAGGATAAGCCTGCTGATCTGGACTATTTTCCTGCCACATCTCCCAACAAAGAATTAATACAGCACCAAGGGGGCAAGAGAGCTGGGACACTCATGTCTGATCACTTGTCTTTCTTCTTGCTCCTCCCAGCCACCTCCTCCCAGAAATATGGGGCCTTCCCTATTCCTCTTGGGTGGAAGTGTCTCTTGCAACATGTGTCAGTCTTCTCCACATAATGGCTTAGAATAAAATTCAGTGATCCAGATTCCCTAGGCTTAACATTTGATTTGTAAAAAGAATTTTGGAAAATTTAAACAGCATTTGTCCCCTCTCAACACACCTGGATTTCAATGCCATGGTCTCACTGTGAATTTTTTAAAATATGATTTTCCACTGATAGCCAAGAAATGACTTCACTGTTCCAACATCCCTTGAAATGATGAAGTCCATTGATTTAGTATGTGCGGAGCCACAGCAACGTGATTTCTGAGAATGAAAAATGTCAATTTAATGTTTGCAAAAACATTATTCCTGTAAAAATAATGATCTGGGTGAGTCTGCTTTTGGGAAAGTGGAAGCTAAGAAAATAATGCAAGCATAACCATTGCATTTAGAGCCACAGATGGTAAACCACTTAAGACCAAGTATCGCTGAGTTTCCCTACGCAATCGTAGAAACACAGGGAATGCAGGACCTTAGAGATCACGAGAGAGAAATTTGGTTCAAGGAGGAGAGACGACTTTTCCTAGGAAAGAGATAAGATTAGCAGTATCAATTCTCTCACAACTTAGCCCCAATCTAGTGCTCCAGCCTTATTTTCTACCCCCCACCTGTGTCAACCTACTCTTCCAGCGAAAGCATCAGACCCATGGACCCTCAGACATGCTAGCTGCATTCCTGTATCTCTCCTCTGCTGTATCTCCCTCTCACACAGTCTCCTCCATGGGAATGCGCCTGGGCTTCAGGGCTCTAGAAAGTAGTGAGCAAATTCATGAGAACTAAGTGAGTATCAAAAAGTCTTGCCTCCTGCTTATATTCCCATCCAACGAGAGAATCTTGTGCTGTTACAAGAATGGAAGTACCATATTTAGTTAGGTTCCTTTTACAAAAAAAAAAAAATGAATCATAGTGGCATCTTTGTGGGGAAAAGAGATTATGTCCAATTACCATTTGCTAAAGACTTCTGAGTAGGAGCCACAAGGCTGAGTCTGGCTCTGAGGAGAGGGAGAAAATGGAGAAAAAACACTGAGCAGGAAGCAGGGAGACCACAGTTGTTACCATAGTGATGAACATCCAGGCCGGATGGTGCTGTCGCCGGTTTGTGCTGGTGAGTGGGAGAAAACCACTCTCCTTCTGGACTGGTAGAACTGAGGACAGAGAAATCTGGGATGATCAATTTAACTCACTACTTGACAGCTTAAATTGTATCTCTGTAGATATTGCTGGTGTTTACTAAGCACCAATTAAGTGGCAAATAATTGGCAATGTGCTGGATGTAATTAGAGGATTTAATGTATGTAAACCCAAAAATGCAGGGACTTTCTAACATCCCCATTTTAAATGTGAAGTAAGATTTCAAGAGAATAAGTAATGTATTTGTTATTTAATGACCTACCTAGTAGAAGGATAGGGCCAAGATTTATATTCAGATCATTGATTTAATTCAATCTAATTTGCTTTCAATGTAAACCTATTTCCACCAGGCCGCAACTATGCCTGTCAAATGACATGGCAGGAAAATCATATCCCTGAGTAATGCAAACTTAGAAAATCCATGGTGGTTACCCCAGACTTTGACACATTAGTTTTCCCTGTCTTACAAGATTCCATTAAAAAAAAATGATGTTAAAACTTTCTTTCCTTCATTTGTAAGCTGAATGGGTTTTCTGATAGCAGGTTAATTAAATGATTAGCAAATGATCCTAAATGACAGGTTTCAATGTATTTTGCATTAATGTGACAGTATCAAAATTTATTGACTATAAACATCAGCTTATAGACAGGCAAAGGTCATGAAATCATCCCCTGTACTCTTTTTCTTCCTAAGTGGAAGCAGCTTTGAATTTTTAACAATAATCACATATAATCAGTAAACACAATAAACAATATCAAGAAATTAAAGGCCCCTATAACTCTATTTCTATTCCCTTCCCTGCTCCAAAAATAAAAACTGTTTGTGTTTGTCCTTTCCAAACATTTTTGCAGAGTACAGTGGTTAAAAGTGTGAATTCACATTCCAGTTCTGCCACTTACTAGCACTGTGACTAGACAAATTAGCCTCTTAACCTTCATTTCTTACCTGTAAAATAGGGGTAATGATTCTACTAACATATATGGATATTATATGTAATAGATGATATAGCAAGATAAATTATGTTAAGTTCTTAGCACAATACTTTAGCACTTTATAAATAGTAACCTACATATGTATGCATCTCTCTTTATACATATTGTTTACATAAATGAATTATGATACACAATCTTGAGTTATAACTGTCATTTAACAAAATATTTTAAGACATAATTTCCATGTTTACATGTAAGAATCTACCCTACCAATTGCTGCATAATATTTCACATTATAGATATATAATAATTTTAATTAAATATAATTAATGGATATTTAAGTTGTGTACAATTTTAAGCTATTCAGGGTTGTCAATCTATAAAGGAAGAAATAATAAATATTTTATGCCTTGCAGACCATCCGGTCTCTGTTGCAGTTATTCAACTCTATTGTTGTAGCACTAAAACAGCCAGAAATAATATTTAAACAAATGACTATGGCTGTGTTCCAATAATACTTTATTTTCAAAAACAGACACTGGGCTTGATTTGGCAACAGGCTATAGTTTGCCACTTCCTGATATAGTGTTCTGATATTGCAGTACTTACATCTTTTCTCAGTTCTCCTATTACTTACTTTTAAATACGCACACACACACACACACACACACGCACACACACTGTTTGCTTAGACTGCCATAATGAAATACCATAGACTGGGGTATGCTTAACAGCAATTTATTTTTCATGGTTCTGGAGGTTGGAAGTCTAAAATCAAGGTACCTACTGATTTGGTTACTGATGAGGGCTTTCTTCCCAGCTTGCAGACAGGACTTCTTGCTGTGTCCTTGCATGATGGGAGGGGAGAGAGAGAAAGAAAGAGAGAGAGATGGAGAGATCAAACTCTCTGGTGTCTTTTCTTATAAGGGAACTAATCCCATCATAAGGGCCCCAATCCTCATGACGTCATTTATCCCTAATTACCTTCCAAAGGCCCATCTCCAAAAACCATCACACTTGGGGGCAGGGCTTCAACATATTAATTTGGAGGGAGGACACAAACATTCAGTCCATAGCACATTCA
Organism: Avahi laniger; assembly: GCA_963575035.1. NCBI lineage: Eukaryota > Metazoa > Chordata > Mammalia > Primates > Indriidae > Avahi > Avahi laniger. The sequence continues at coordinate 885 of CAUYSK010016833.1, read as the reverse complement.
ATAGAGGAACAGATTTTTAAATTGTAAATGTTGATATGCATCATTAGATTTTACACAATTTATACTCCTTTCAAAGTATGTGAGAGTGCCCAATTCCCTACATCTCATCATTAGCAGTTTTTATTATAACTCATTTTATTCTTTGCTAATCTGATAGGGAAAACATATGTAATCTCAATTTGCATATCTTTGCTTATTCATGAGAATACACATATTTTCATATTGGTGAATTATATTTCTTCTTTCAGGAATTGTCAGTACATATCTTTCGTTAACTTTTCTATGTTAAGATTTTTCTCATTGATTTCCATGCATTCTCTATGCAGTGGCTATGTTAACTCTTGTCTGTCAATACTTGTCCACATCACACTTTACCATGGCGTCCAGACTTCACCTTTACAATACTCATTATACTCAAAAGTGCTTGTTCAATGTGGGTTCCTCACTCGCTAGATCACAAGTTCTACGAGGTCAAGAATACTTGTCTTGTTCAGTGTTTTGTGCCCATCACTGACTACAGTATCTGAAGCATAATTGGGCTCCAAAATTGTTTATTAAATAAATTAATGAAACATATGTTGCAAATATTAATCACTGTATATGGTTTTATTTTTCTTTTATTGTAGCATCTTTGGCCACACCATTGTTAATTTTTATAATAAAATTTGTCTGTATTTCTTAACAGTTCTCAAGTTCACATTACGCATAGAAAGGCCTTCTTCACTCCCAAAATATTCTCCTGGATTTTTTCTATTATATTTATGGTCTCATTTTTTGCAATTGATTATTTAATCTACAAATTATTTTTGCATCTATTTGAGGTAGTTAAACAATTTTTTCTCCAAATGAAGACCATTTGCTATTGGTCCAAGACCATGCTATTAA
>CAUYSK010016831.1:0-36592 GCA_963575035.1 Avahi laniger | reverse complement strand
AACTGGACAACTAAAAATATATAGAAAAAATTAGCCGGGCATGGTGGTGCATGCCTGTAGTCCCAGCTACTCGGGAGGCTGAGGCAGGAGGATCGCTTGAGCCCAGGAGTTTGAGGTTGCTGTGAGCTAGGATGACGCCACAGCACTCACTCTAGCCCGGGCAACACAGTGAAACTCTGTCTCAAAAAAAAAAAAAAAAAAAAAAAGACAGGATTTCATTTTTTCGTGGCTACATAGCATTCCATTGTATATATATACCATATTTTCTTTCTCCATTCATCCATTGATGAATACTTAGGTTGATTCTATATCTTGGCTATTGTGAATAGTTACACAATAAACATGGGGGTACAGGTATCCCTTTGTATACTGATTTCTTTTCCTTTGGATAAATACCCAGTGGTAGGAATGCTGGATTGTATAATAGTTCTGTTTTTAGTTTTTTGAGAAAATTCCATACTCTTTCTCCTAATGGCTGTACTAATTTACATTCCCACCAACAGTGTGTGAGAGTTCCCTTTTCTCTGCATCCTTGCCAGCACTTGTTATTTTTTGTCTTTCTTATAATAGCCATTCTGACTGAAGAAGACAATATCTCATTGTGGTTTTTATTTGTGTTTCCCTAATGATTAGTAATTTAAGTATTTTTTCATATATCTATTGGCCATTTGAATGTCTTCTTTTGAGAAATGTCGATTCAAATGCTTTGCCCTTTCTTTAATGAGATTTTTTTTTTCTTTTGAGTTCCTTGCATATTCTGGGTATTAGTCCCTTGTCAGCTAACCGTTTGCAAATATTTCCTCCCATTCAACAGGCTGGCTGTTCACTCTGTTGATTATTTCCTTTGCTGTGCAGAAGCTTTTTAGTTTAATATAGTTCCATTAGTCTATTTTTGTTTTTGTTGCCTGTGCTTTTGAGGTCTTAGTCATAAAATCCTTGCCTAGACCAATGTCCTGGAGTATTTCCCCTATGTTTTCTTCCAGTAGTTTTATAGTTTCATGTCTTACATTTAAGTCTTTAAAATCCATTTTGAGTTGATTTTTGTATATGGGGAGAGACAGGGGTCTAGTTTAGATCTTCTGCATATGGATATCTAGTTTTCCCAGTACCATTTATTGAAGAGGATGTCCTTTTTCCCATGTATGTTCTTGGCACCTTTGCCAAAAATCAGTTGGCTATAAATACATGGATTTATTTCTTGGTTCTCTATTCTGTTCCATTGGTCTATGTGTCTGTTTTTATACCAATACCACATTGTTTTGGTTACTGTAGCTTTGTAGTATATTTGGAAGTCAGGTAGTGTGAAGCATCCGTCTTTGTTCTTTTGCTCAGTATTGCTTTGGCTATTCAGGCTTTTCTGTGGTTCCATACAAATTTTAGGATTTTTTTTTCTATTTCTCTGAAGAATGTCTTTGGTATTACTATTTTGATAGAGATTACATTGAATATATAGACTGCTTTGGGTAGGATGGTCATTTTAACAATATTAATTCTTCTAATCCATGATCATGGGATGTCTTTCCATTTGTGTCCTCTTAATTTCTTTCATCAGTGTTTTGTAGTTTTCCTTGTAGAGGTCTTTCGTATCCTTGCTTAAATTTTACAGATATTTTTGTTTGATAGCTATGTAAATGGATTGCTTTCTTGATTTCTTTTTTAGCTAGTTCATTATTGGTGTATAAAAATACTAATAATTTTTGTATGTTGATCTTGTATCCTGTAACTTTACTGAATTTGTTTATCAGTTTTAATAGTTTTTTGGTGGAAATTTTAGGTTTTTCTATAAATAAGCTCATGTTGTTTGCAAAGAGGGACAATTTAACTTCCTCTTTTCCAATTTGGATGCCTTTTATTTCTTTCTCTTACCTGATTGCTCTGCTAGGACTTCCAAGACTATGTTGAATAGTAGTGGTAAAAAATGGGCATCTTTGTCTTGTTCTAGTTCTTAAAGGAAAGGCTTTAGCTTTTTCCCATTCAACATGTTAGCTATGGGTATGTCATATATGGCCTTTATTATGTTTAGGTATGTTCCTTCCATGCCTGGTTTGCTGAGAGTTTTTATCACGAAGAGTTATTGAATTTTATCAAATGCTTTTTCTGTCTATTGAGATGATCATATGGTTTTTATCTTTCATTCTATTGATACACTGTTTCACATTTATTGATTTGTATATGTTGAAACATCCTTGCATCCTTGGGATAAATCTCACTTGATCATGGTGTATTATCTTTTTGATGTGTTGGATTTTGTTTGCTAGTATTTTTGCATCTGTGTTCATCAGGGATATTGCACTGCAGTTCTCATTTTTGTTGTGTCCTTGTCTTATTTTGGTATCAGAATAATTATGGCCTCATAGAATGAGTGAAAGAATTCCCTTCCTTTGCAATAGTCTGTGGAAGATTAGTATTAGTTCTTCTTTACAAGTTTGGAAGAACTCAGCAGTAAAGCCATCCAGGCCTAGGCTTTTCTTTGCTGGGACACTTTTTATTACTGATTCAATCTTGTTACTCATTATTGGTCTGTTCTATTTCTTCCTAATTCTATCTTGGTAGCTTGTATGTGTCCAGGAATTTATCCATTTCCTCTGTTTTCCAATTTGTTAGCATATAGTTATTCATAATAGTCTTTGATGATCTTTTGTATTTCTGTGGTATCAGTTATAATGTCTCCTTTTTCATTTCTAATTTTGTTTATTTGGGTTTCCTCTCTCTTTTTTTTTGTTAATCTAGCTAGCGGTTTATCAATTTTATCTTTTCAAAAAAACAATTTTTTGTTTCATTGATCTTTTGTATTTTTTTTTGTCTCATTTTGTTTAGTTTCTATTTCGTTTAGTTCTGCTCTGATTTTTTATTATTTCTTTCCTTCTACTAATTTGGGGTTTGGTTTACTCTTGCTTTTCTATTTCCTTGAGGTGTATTATTGGGTTGTTTATTTGAAATCTTTCTATTTTTTTGATGTAGGCATTTATTGCTATACACTTTCCTCTTATCATTGCTTTTTGTATCCCATAGGTTTTGGTATGTTGTATTTCCATTTTCAATTGTTTCAAGAAATTTTTTAATTTCCTTCTTAATTTCTCCATTGACCCAATGGTCATTCAGGAGCATATTGTTTAATTTCCATGTATTTGTACAGTTTCCAAAGTTCCTCTTGTTATTGATTTCTAGTTTTATTCATTGTGGTCTGAGAAGATACTACATAGGATTTTGATTTTTTAAAAATTTGTTGAGAGTTGTTTTATGTCCTAACATATGGTTTATCCTGGAGAATATTCCATGTGCTGATGAGAAGAATGTATACTCTGTAGCTGTGAAATAAAATGTTCTGTAAATGTCTGTTAGGTCCATTTGGTCTAAAGTACAGTTTAAATCCAATGTTTCTTTGTTGATTTTCTGTCTAAATGATGTGTAATCATACAGTATGTAGCCTTTTCAGATTGGCTTCTTTCATTTAGTAATATGCATTTAAGTTTCTTCATGTCTTTTTGTGGCTTAATAGTTTATTTCTTTTTAGTGCTGAATAATATTCCATTATCTGGATGTACCATACTTTATTTATCTGTTCATCTGCTGAAGGACATCTTGGTTGTTTACAAATTTTGGCAATTATGAATAAAGCTGCTATATATATCTGTGTGCAGATTTTGTGTAGACATAAGTTTTTTAGGCCATAATTTTTCATTTTTAATCCTCAGTATCTTGCTTAATTCAAGAACAGTGGCTGGTACAATATGAAGGTTGAAAGAATCATGGTGGAAGTATTTAATCATATTATCCAGAATTTATTGTACTTGGGAATGATTAGATTAAGAGTATCCAATAAGTGCACACTAAATGCAAACACAAATTTCCTATTTATTGCAAACGTGCTGTGGCTGCTTTTAACCATAAATAGCTGGGGCTGTAATTATGGAAGAAGCAACGAGTAAATAGCCTGTACAAGTACTTTTTATAAAGGATAGGACAACTGGACCCCATGGTGGTACCCAAGATATTTTTAATTTAGATCCTGATAACAAGTGAGCACTGAAAACACAAGACTAGTACGTGAGTAGAATTGACACAGACACCGGAACATAGATTAGAGATTAGAGGTTGATGGTCTTTGGTTTCTTATCATGTTGTAGATTTTCCTTTTCCAGTAATTCTGTACTTCTGACCGGCTGACTATAAATTGGGGTTCCATGACCCCCTCCTTGGGTTCAATTAATTTGATAGAATCACATGTAGACATTCAGGCAAACATTTACTAAATAAATGTTTAAATAAATAAATATCCTTTGTAATAAAGGATATTACAAAGAATATAGATGAAGAGATACATGGGGTGAGATACAGGGAAAGGGGCGCAGAGCTTCTGTGTCCTCCCCAGGTGTGCCACCCTTCAGGAACATTCAACTGTTCAAATTACAGATATCCTTGACCAAAGAATAGTAGCAATGACAAAAATCATTTAATTTTTAGGAAATCATTGAATTTCCATTGAGTAATTATATAATTAGTAACCCTCCTCACCAAAGAGCAGAGTATGTGCCACTGTTGGAGAACTCAGACTTAATTTTAAGATTCTAATTTCCCTAATAGAACTCTATGCAGGAGAAATTCTTAGGAATACATAAATCTGTTAACTGTATTGTTGTGCGTTTATTTAAGTGCAACTGTTTAAAATAAATAATTTTTTGATATATAGTTTTCTGATAAAGAAAATGAAGGTTAATCTCCTGATACACAAGAAATCAGCTTTTCTCTCATAATGAAACTTTACACGATTTAACTTACGCTAATTCAACTATATTATTTTAACTATAAGATCTTGGTTTAAAAAAAAGAATAGGAATAATTTAAGTGTTACAGGCAATTTTGCCAGCCATTCTAGTTAATGTCTATTCCCTGGGAGTGAAAGATGGGAGACCTGAATTTGTTGTTCCTTTGGCTAGTTTCCATGCCCCCCTCTTAGGATGAGCATCTCACAGTGGGCATAATTCTAGAGAAAATACTTATTTTCCCTACATTGTGCCTAAACATAAGCCAATTATTGCATCTGGTGTTCAATCAAAGAAAACACACCCTGTTCCAATTGTGGAGCAAAGATTGGTTGTGTTAAAGATATTAAGATGGTACACTGATTATGACATGGTGCCTTCTTAAGGGATTTTTAAGGGTGATGCTGACCCTATGCATTTTTTTTAAGTGGTTACAGTGTTTTTTGTTTGTTTTTTTATTTTAGCATATTATAGGGGTACAAATGTTTAGGTTGCATATATTGCCCTGCGCCCCACCCCCGAGTCAGAGCTTCAACCATGTCCATCCCCCGGATGGTGCGCATCGCACTCATTATGTATGTATATACTCATCCCCTCCTCCCCCCCATCCGCCCAACACCTGATGAATGTTATTCCTATATGTGCACTTAAGTGCTGATCAGTTAAAACCAATTTGATGGCAAGTACATGTGGTGCTTATTTTTCCAATTTTGTGACCCTATGCATTTTTTGCTTTAAGTGTTAACTTTGAGCCTGGAATCTTATTAGCTGCAATGTCATCATAATATTAAAGCCATCCTTTCCCTTGCATACAGCAGAGCAATGAAATATCTAATGACACTCAAGAGCAGCCTGGACTTGTAATTTTCAAGTGTTATCAGTATTCTTTCCAGCCTGGAGCATGATTTCCTTTGGCTAACTTTAATTTTTTTCATATCCTAAGAAAATAAGGTCTGAAACATCTTTTAGGGAAAATGATAACTTAATTGCTGAGTCAAATACTCAATATTCAAGGAGTATTGATCACTGTCCAGATAATTGATATTACCTGAATAACAGTAAGCACACACTTTCCAGTATTACAAAGACAAGAGGAAAGGGATTTAAATAACCACATTCCAAATATATTATCTGATGTACCAATTCCAAGGGTGATTATAGCTACTAGTGAGGATAAGGGTGTGGGTTCTGTGGTCATACAACTTTGAGAAACTCTAAGGTAAGAATTGATTGGTGTGGACTGTTTATCCCCAAGAAGAATATCTAGAGTATAATGTTTGATCTTATTTGATCATAGAACACTTTTCTTGCAGAACGTCTTATAGGACTAGCTTTGATATACATACTTTGGAAGCTACAAGTTTATACCAGGAGAGGCTTAAATTAGACATCTGAAAGAACTTTCACTCTTCCAGGGTTGAGAGACATTGGGTGCAACCAAAAACAGCATGGTATGGTGGATGTTTCTTTGAACTAAAAATTGGGATATCTAGATTCTAGTCTTGGATTCTTTATGAACTAGTTATATGCCCTCAAGTAAGTCATTTAACTTTTCTGAGACTCTCTCTAAAAGCAATATTGATCTAGATCTATAGTGTCCAATATGGTAGCCACATATGGCTATTTAAGTTTAAATTTACATTTAAATTAAATATTAACTTCCTCAGTCTCGCTAGCCACATTTCAAGGGCTCAGTAGCCACAGATGGCTACCATATTGAATAGCACAGATAGAATATTTCCATCATCACAGAAAGTTCTATTGTACAGTGCTATTCTAGATGATTTCTGGGGTACTTTCTATTCCTACAATTCTATGATTCCTCAGAAGCTTGTCACAAGGATCTGAAGAATTAAAAGGGTTAGGTGAAAAGGTGATATTATTACTTGAAGATTTGTATAAAAGAATGTATAATTTGTTTCTTGGTGTATCTGAAGGCAAGAAGATTGCTAAGCAATTACTTTCAGCCTCATGATTCTATAATTTAAATGACAGTACAAAGTAACAGTCTTGTTAGTGACTAGACAGAGTATTATTTTAAGAATAATTCTGAGGCCAAATTTGGCTTCAGTGGGAAAGATTAAAAACATAATGCCATATTTTGGCTCTTCCTGGCACCTACTCAATACTCAGGACACCTGTATACAGTTCCAAACAAAACAAAATGAAAGAACTCTCCTGGAGCAGAAGATGTAATTAGAAGGTGCAAGAGTCTATCTGTGACCTCCAACAAAAGCTAAAAGATATGTTTAAATGACAATAAACTACTTACCTGCGTCTGTGATTTGCTGCAGGATTAAGCTTCCTAATTTGTTCAAATGTCAGATCACACAATCGACCGGTCCCATCGGTTGTCCTATCTACTGTGTTATCGTGCATTAAGACAGGAACCCCATCAGAGGTAAACTCAATGTCCAACTCCACGCCTGTTGCTCCATTCTTAGCTGCCTTAACAAAAACATCAACAATATTACTGTCAAATGGCCACAAACGTCATTTTGTACCTAACCACTCAAGAAGACCAACAGGGCTGGCTAAGCAGATAGCTGTTCTTATTGATTCCTTCCCCTTGCCCTGCCAAACAGCAACTCTGACCTCTTTCTGTTTTCCATGGATGTCAGCCTTCCTTCAAGTCTTAACTGACAGATTCCTTAAAAACTTCAATTTCCCCACCCTTCCCACTCTCACAGTGGCAGACAAGGAGACTTCAGCAACTTAAGTTTTCTCCGGATGCTTTAACTATAATATATGGGTCATCAATGGCTTACAAATATTTAGACAAATTCCACTGCTTACCTACACTATCTATCGGTATGGTAGCTCTGTTACTTCCCCCATGTTTGCTGATTAGTCATATATTTCACTACTTTGGCATAAACAAGGTGAGTCAGGTTTTTGTTGGTTTAATTCCACCCTCTATCACAGAAACACCAAGGCTGCTTCTAGGGAACACATTTTGTTTATGTGAGCAACCTAAAGGGTTATTGTTAGTGCTGGCCAATAAATTGGTAAGCTTGATAAGGTATATTAGAACTTATCTAAAAAGAGAATTTGAACATTAAATTTTATAAGCAATGCTCCTCTGGAGACATACTATCTAATGTTTGCCTCCTTGGTTTTCTCATCACAATGAAGATGTGAAATGCTCAATATGATCAAGATTTTTAACTTAAAAAAATTTTTAGAGGCTGGGCACGGTGGCTCATGCCTGTAATCCTAGCTCTCTGGGAGGCCGAGGCGGGCGGATTGTTTGAGCTCACGAGTTCGAGATCAGCCTGAGCAAGAGCGAGACCCCGTCTCTACTAAAATTAGAAAGAAATTAATTGGACAACTAAAAATATATAGAAAAAATTAGCCGGGCATGGTGGCGCATGCCTGTGGTCCCAGCTATTCGGGAGGCTGAGGCAGAAGGATCACTTGAGCCCAGGAGTTTGAGGTTGCTGTGAGCTAGGATGATGTCACAGCACTCATTCTAGCCGGGCAACACAATGAGACTCTGTCTCAAAAAAAAAAAAAAAATGTTGATATATGATTGGGTCTTTTAGAGGCTGAATTACTATTACCTTCCTCTTCCAGGTTATTTCCACCAAGCAAAGGGTTCTCTATAAGAAAACCTCTGCCTAAAGAAACGAGTGAGTTTCTGGTGCTGGAACAGTCCACTTGGGGGTTGTTTTTGCATAAAAGTCCTGACAAGAGTCCCTTCAAAATTATACCATATGGTTGAAATCCACATGGCTTTGATGTAAAACCAGTTCACAGAGAGGTGGTTGAATAGAGATAGGCACTCAAGTACAGGAACAATGACTGTGTCTGACACACATCAGTGCTGATTAAATGGAAGCCAGTATTATTTATAACAATAAATTTAATGAATTATTGCTATCAGGATTTTTTCTCTTCTAAAACTTGCTTTATAAGAGAAAATAAGAGGGATGGGAAATTTCAAATTGGAATAGGCTCTGTATCAATAGTCATGGTTCTCCAAAGAAACAAAACCAGTAGGATAGATACGTAGATAAATAGAGAGATGGATGGATGCATGAATGGCTAGACAGACAGACAGATTTCAAGTAATCGGCTTATGCAATTGTGTGTTAGGGAAGGTGGACAGGCTGAAACGCTTAAGCAAGAACTGATGTTGAGTCTTGAGGCAGAATTTCTTCTTCTTCAGGGAAACCTCAGTTTTACTCTCAAGACCTTTCATCTGAGTGACTGAGGCCCATCCACATTACGGAGGGAGATCTCCTTTACTTAAAGTCCACTGATAGCAAATGTTAACCACATCTATAAAATACCTTCACAGCAATACCTAGTATTTGATTGCATAGCTAGGTACTGAAGCCTAGCCAAGTTGACACATTAAACTAACCAGCACAGGCCTATGTAATGATGTGTAAGAATAAGGCTGTGTTGGGCACGGTTTTAAGTAGATTGCCGTGTTGCACTATCTTCATACCTTCACACAACCACTTTGCATAGTGCTGCTTTAGGGATAGCTAGGACAAGAGGTATGCCTTAAATGTGATAGAGAGAAGAGACAACCCCAGGAGGAGAGATATGAAGGATTCGGAGGATTGAGTAGAAACAGAAAATAACATAAGAATTATTTAGGAGAAACAGTCAGAGCCTGAGAATCCCCATGGGGGCTTAAGTATTCATGGGATGAGTTCAAACTATTTTTATTTTTCCTTAATTATCCAAGAAAGAGTGACCCCAAAACATTGGAAGATTTGGAAATACTCAAGTAGGTGACACCTAAGGTACATAAAAACAAAATGAGTTTGATGAATTAAATAATGTTCTTTCTATCTGTTATATTTGGTCCTTTTGTGTTGATTCTTTACTTTTGCATATGAATTATTTTTAAAATTTAGTATGTAAAACCAGATTATCACCACATCAATGATTGATTGAAACCAAAATCAATTTTCCTATTAATTTATCAAAATTTGCAGTCCTAAGTAAGTCTCGTTGCTTATTAAGAGGAGGAAGAAGAGCTAACATTTACTGTGTGCTTACTACGTGCCAAGCCATCTTACTAATTTCCTTACTCTCATTTTCTCCTCAGGAGGGCTTTTTAAGTTAGCTATAATTATCTTGATTTTGCATATAAGGAAGCAAGATTAAAGAGGTTAACATAGCAGAAATGGAAAATAGAAGCGAAGTGTATCTAGGTTTCAAGTTAGGGCCTCCAAAGTCCATGCTCTTGACCAATATGCTGAAGTGCAGTTCCAAAGCTGCAAGACCACTGTTTTTGGAGGAGTTCCCGAATGTGTTCTTAGTTGCCTTAGGGACAACCTGAGAAGATCTGAAGAAAGCTGTGGAGCTTGGAGAGCTACGACGGGAACCCCTCATCAGCTAGATCAAACTCCACATTAATCATGTACATATTGCTTTCCAGTATTCAAAAATTATAAAAACCTTCATTTTAGATTATTAATTCCAGATATCTGCTAGAGGATCTATTAACTGCAATTTTTCTTGAATTAGTACACACGATCCAAAGGACTTGATGTAGTCTAAACTTACAGTTCGGTGATTGAGGTCCAATCACAATGTAGGGCAAAAGAATTCCTCGTTTAAAATGAATATCAAAAGGCTCTTTTCTTTCCATCTGGCGGCAGCCTTCAGGTAAGCCAAGATGGGTGCAGACAAGTACATGCAGGAGCTATGGAGGAAGAAGCAGTGTGATGTAATGCGCTTTTTTTCTCTGAGCGTCTGCTGTTGGCAATATCGCCAGCTCTCTGCACTCCACAGGGCTCCCCGCCCCACCCCACTGGATAAAGCATGCAGACTGGGATATAAGGCCAAGCAAGGTTATGTCATAAATAGAATTCGTGTGCGCCCTGGTGGCCACAAATGCGCAGTTCCTAAGGGTGCAACCTATGACAAACCTGCCCATCATGGTGTCAACCAGCTAAAGTTTGCTCGAAGCCTTCAGTCTGCTGTAGAGGAGAGAGCTGGACGCCACCATGGGGCTCTAAGAGTCCTGAATTCTTACTGGGTTGAAGAAGATTCCACGTACAAATTGTTTGAGGTTATCCTCTTTCATTCCTTCCATAAAGCTGTCTGAAGAAATCCTGACATGCAGTGGATCACCAAACCGGTCCTCAAGCACAGGGAGATGAGTGAGCTGACACCCACAGCTGCAAGAGCCGTGGCCTTGGAAAGGGCCATAAGTTCCGCCATACTATTGGCGGGTGTCGCCACCAATAGTGCAGCTTGGAGAAGACGCAATACTCTCCAGCTCCACTGTTACTGTTAAAATAAGCAATGTTTGTAAGATTCATACCTAATAAACAATTTAGGATGTTCAAAAAAATTAAAATAAAATTTTAAAAAATCACCTCACTAGTAGGAAAAATTTCAGATCTAAGTCAGATAAATATTCACTGAATAAGTAGCCATGAGCAAAGTGAACTAATTTTTAGATTTTATTTCATCTCTGGCTGCCTATAGAGGCCCACCCATAAATCAGGACCTATCATTACTGGAGTTCTTTAAAAAAACAGATAAATAGGACATATATTAGGTAGCATGATCCAAAAATCAAAACATAAAGAGTCTTCAAGTGTTATCAAATCTATTAAGTCCAAAATAGTTCTTTGATGACCAATTTCCAAGTGCTTAAATGGTACAACTGCATCTTAGCTTATGTGAAAATCAATGCAAAAGCATGAATCACCAGAGAGAGTATGCTGGAGCCTTCCAAAGACAGTTCGTAATTAGCAAACCATCGATCCAAATAGACAGGACCCTGAAAGCTACTGAGACCAGGCAGGTGAAAAGCCAGAGTCACTGTCCTTCACAATTAATCATTACTGCTCTGCTCCCTCCCAGTACTGGATACATGACTTCCAACCAGACTGTAATCTTGGCACTTTAGATGGTTTGGGGAGGGTAACTCTACTCTAGCACCAAAGAAAGGTATGTATGATAGCAAAAGGAACTCATTATATGCTTTATGTATGCTCCATTATAAGGCCAGCGCTATTAACACTTCCCAGTATCTTTTTTCCACTAATCCATATTCTGGTCAACATTACACCTATTCAAGTGAAGATTATAATTCATAGAATCACAGAATCTTGAAATTGAAAGGAAGCTGAGAGATCTTTTTCTCTAACCACTTCATATGCAGAGGTGGTGAGGCAATCTATCCGAAGTTACAGAGTGGTGGATACGAGGCTAGAATCATGTTCTTCTTCCCATGCAGTGCCCTTCACACTGTGTCTTATAGACTAATAGCACAGGAGGTTTAACCTGGTGGTCTTAATCCTTTATCTTAAAGTGACTGATATAAATGTTAATTCTACTATTTTCCAGAAAGAGACCGGACCTTCTCTAAGAAGGCTCTAGTTAGACCTGGATTCATGCCACAGACTAACATGCATTTGTAGTTTGTAAAAAAATAAAGTGTTTCCATCTCTTTCCTTCTATATTCAAACTGTTGTGAAGATTTCACTTGAAGTGGACCTTTTTACTGTTCACCAATATTCAGTTTCCGTCATAAGAGGTTGTGCTTCATTATTGCTTTGAAGGTAGGCAAGGTTATGATTATTTTCTGGTCAATCAAAGGGCTTGTTTATTGTGATCAAAAGGCACATGTGTTACATTTGGGCCAGAGCACTTAATTGCTAGTGTGATGCGTTATACCTTGCCCTCTCCCTGCCTTTCCAATCAGGACAGACGGCATGTATCAAAATAGACTGTCCATCAACATTGTCCTTGAATAACTGTAACAAGCAGAGCTGACTGGTGTTGGGCATACAGTGGGATCCAAGGGATTTTGGTGGCCATTTGTTACTGAAAAATTACCGGACCCATTCTGACTAACACAATAATATTTGATCATGTCAAGCTTCTTTTGATTTGTTATGAGACTTGAAGACACACATTCACGACAAAGAAATGTGCCGAGTGATGCATATTCAGGCAAGATAAGAGTCTGTTACTTTTTTCTTCTGTGTGCACAGCATGAAAGCACAATCAAACTTATTTCCTCATCTAGTAATTTTATTACATACTTTTGCAAACTTTGCTTCACTACAGATAATTATTTATCTGGATTTTACAGTAGTTATATATATAGCACTGGTTGTTAATACTTGATTTTGGTTTTGAATGTATTTCTTTCAAAATTTGTTAAGTAGTGTTGAAAGTAACACTAATTGGGGGAGGGGGAACTGAGTGTGGAGCCAGCAATTCCACAATAGCTACCTGAGAACACTGCAGGGATAATTATTATCGAGTCAATCAAATATTCCAATAGCCTGGTCACAGCAGGAATCAATGCGCATCTCTGTTTTCAATATCAAGGGATCATCTCAAAATCACCAACATTTGTTGGGTGTGTAAATGCAAAGTGGGCTCTGTTTAGCCCCTCAGGGACCTGGGTAGGATTGTCTCATCACTCTTGTTTAACCCAACATCTTTCTCTGAGAAGCTGAAGGAGAACTTTGTAAAACTATTTTTTTGGTATAAAATAAAAAATATATGTATTAACATACAACTACACATTTTTATCTCTCTCTCTCTCTCCCCTAATAATGGTGACACCTCTTGCTTGGCTTCGAATTTAATATGAAGCTGTGGGCCAATCAGAGCTCAAAGACCAGTAGTCAGAAATTCCAGAGGTTCCAGAACATTTAGGGAAAGAGTGGAAATTTCCTAGGAAACTAACCCTGCAGCCTATAGAGCGCAGAGCAATGCAACTCAGTGTGCAGTCCCTGGACTCGCAGCATCAGCATCCCCCAGAAGTTCGTTAGAAATTCAAAAGCTTAGACCTTGATCCAGACCTACTAATTCAAAATTCTTAGAGAAGGACCCAGGAATATGTCTTTTAACAATCTCTCCAACTACAACTAAAGTTTGAGAAAAACTTGTGTAGAGTTTTTAATCAGCCCAAAAGCCTTCATGCATTTCTGCACATTTCCACTTTCATCTGAAACTCAGATAGTGGGCTCTCCGGGACCAGCAGATATCTGTGTGTACATTATTCAGCGGTTCTGAAGTCTCTGTCCGATTAGACCTTGCTGATGGCAGTAGTGATAGCAGCTCCTGCTTTGTGTACTGAGGAAGTGCCAGGCAATTGCCTTTTCTTAGATAATTCCAAGATTAACAGGCTTGCATTGCTCAGATTAGCAGTGCTTTCCACCCTGCAGCCAGCCAGTGAGGGAACATGCTGTCCTGTCTGCAGGCCAAGGGGCCCGCTTCCCAGCCATCAGTTTGGGCAGGAGAGATCCTGATCAACATAAGTCACTGCCTGTTCCCAGATTGTCACCATTACCCAACCAGTGAGACATTGCGTTCTGGTGCTCAAGCAATGCTCTGCTGGTTTGCCTGGCTCATGCTGTAGATGGGCAACTGCATCAATAATTGCAAAAGGCATTCTATTCAAAAGGGAGCAGGCAGACTAGGAAAACCCTTCCCACCTGATTCTGGAAGGAAATGTCAGTGCAGTAAAACAGTCATTTACAGAGAGCAAGAGTATGACGTGCAAGAACCTTCTTGCACATCCCACAGAAAGCCAGCTGGACTTTGAAGTACTTAATGTGTTTCCCAGTGGAGGTCACCATGTGGACAATTGGTCTCCTGGGGGAAAGAGGAGTGGTGGGAGATGCTTCCATCTTTCCTTTTTTGCATTTCATTTTGAAACTGTTGGATTTTTGTTGTTGTTGTTCGTTTTGTATAATTTGGAGCTAGTATCCATATGTATGAATCTCAGGAAGACTTCAAAAGGAAACAGGTCAATTTAATGAAGTAATAGCTGCCATTAGTAGCAAAAACATTTTCCACAATAGCAATGGATTCTAATCCAGAATCTGCCAAAGGCAGAGGTAACAATACAGGTAAACATAGGTTCTTCCTCTCTTAAAGTAAAAACCATAAAAATGTTTTTGCATGATAGTATTTTGAAAAGAATGCTGTACTTTTTAAAGCTTCTGGCCGTAAGATGAAACAAAATCCAAGTGTTCAAATACGCAAACGTGACCTTCCTAAAATACCCACTTCTGCCCAATTTTGTTAAATGGTTTAATTCCGTCCAACCCTATCAAATGAAATTCAGAATGGATGTACTAGAAACAATAGCAAAAAACGTTTTGCTACAGAAGTAGCAATGGCAAAAGTCTGGTTCCCTCTCCAGCCTCTCAAAAAAAAAAAAAAAAAGGTATCCAGGCTGCCCATTATAACACCTGCTGCTCACAATGAAAGCTCAAGCCAAGCAACTCATGCCCTTCCATCCAAATATCCAATCTACCCACAGAGAATTCAAGCTGTCCAGCCACACACCAGCTGCTTGCTTAGTCAATGCAGAATGCTCAACTTCAATCCCTCATCTCTCCGAATGTTTGTTCTTTTGGTTTCCCTCCCCTCTGTCTCTTTCATGAAACAGGAGTCATTAACAGAATCTCAGAATCCCCATGAACCCAACAACCAAGGATTTGGAGTTTTTCCAGCAAGGATCATGGAATTTAGCCTTCCCTTTAATCCTTCTCTTTTGCTTCTAGTATGACACAAAGACAAACATTTCTAAAATAGAAGGGAGGACCAGGAGGTTCCACTCAGTGCTTCTCAACAATGATGTTCTTCAATGGATAATTCATAGAATAGGATGAGCTGGGACTCAACCTTACTCATCTACCTTCATCTTGTTTCCAACTACAATATGAAAAGATGGCACTTACGATTTCAAAACCATATTAGAAAGTTCATTTTCTTCCCATTTCATTTTTCTTTCTGAAGTGCATTATTCATGAAAAGGAAACAGGTAAATATAATGTCTTGCCTTGACCTGAGTTGCTACTCACTATATAAATGCATTTTTAAAACAACACATGTAAATCATAATATATATAAATATATATATATTTCTCTCATTAATGTACATTTTTATTTTAAAGGCTCTTTGATTTTATTGCTGATCGATTATTGGGCAGTGATTCTTAACATTTTAAATTTAAATGCCTCCTACTCAGACTGTGACACATACTAGTCTAACAAACCTATATGTTTATAGTGCCCTTAGGATTAATCTTTATGATATAATGGGTGATTCTATGATATAAATAATCACTCCTAATTTATCATGCTTGCAAGCCATAGTGGCCTCCAAATAGTTCTCATAACACACCATGACACTTCCTTGTCTGTGCCCTTATCTGAGATAGCTTAACCAATGAAGATGGAAATTCAGCCCTAGCTTTGTTTGCCAAGCCAGGTAGCCCTCTTAAAATTAAACTCTTGAAATTAAACTATTTTGCAATTCATACAGAGATTCCATGTGTGCTGGCAGAGACCCCTATGCCTGAAACACTCTTACTAGCCTTTAGCAAGTATGTTTACTTTCCAGCTTTCAGCTCTTAACCCTCAGAGAAGCCCTCCCTCACCGTCTTATTTAAACCACCTGTCCCCACCCCAAATACAGGCATTTTCTGTTATAATCTATCTCCATCCACTGTTTAATTCTTAGCAGCAAAACAAAGCCATGATTAAGTTTGTAGCAGATATTACTATTGACTCCAATTCTTTACGCCTCCCTACATCTATACTCTTTTCTATGTAACTTTCTAATCTCTGCCTACTTGGCCCTTGTGACTTGCTTTGGGCAACAGAATGAGACAGACTTATAACTACAAAAGTATATTTCAGGCCTCCATTTGCATCAGTTTAATAACGCCTCACTGGCCTAAGTAAGTTACGTGGCCAATCCTAAGGTCAAGAAAAGGAAAGTGGGAAGAAATGCAAAATTACTTGGCAAACAGCTTATAAACAGGGAGGAGAAAACAATTGGAGGAGAAAACTCAATGCACTGCATTGGCCAATTTCTACCAATTGCCACTGACTTCATGTTAGATTGTGTTGTGAAGGATTCTGAGGTTTCAGTTGAGCTTATTGAAAAGACAGTGCCATGATCTGAATGTTTGTGTCCCTCCGAAATTCCTATATTGAAACCTAACCCCCAAAGCATCAGGAGGTAGGGCCTTTAGGGGATGATCAGGTCATGGGGCTCCCCTCTGTGAATGGGATCAATGCCCTTATAAAATTCGCCCCTTCGACCAAGTCAGGACACAGCTAAAGGACACCATCTTCAAAGCAGAGAGTGAACCCTCGACAGACACCAAGTCTGCTAGTGCCTTGATCTTGGAATTCCTAGCTTTGAAACCTGAGCAATAAATGTATGGTGTTTATAAATTACCCAGTCTAAGGTATCTTGTTATTTCAGCCAGCATTGACTGAGCCACAGGGCCATAACTAATTTCCCATGCCTGCCATAGTCTGTGGTGTATCTAATGACAAAACAGAAAGCTGTAGAGAAAGAGTTAAGAACAGATCAGGGGAATTAAGAAAGTAAATATCTGTCCACCAGTCCAGAGCTTAGGAAATATCACTGGTCAGTAACTTTGTGGCAGATTTAGTATTCTATGTCTCCTATTTGTTTTACTTTTCACTTTTCCAAAGACTGTGTTTTGGAGACCACTTGCTATATTTGCTGTAGCCAGATGCTTATGTTTTCCTTGTCTAAAACCCGAGAATGCTGAGGAGCATGTAAAGGCGGGGGTAGGGAACGGGCACTGAGTGCAAATGCTGGGCTGGGGGGAGCTTAATTTTTTGCAGGCTAACTCTGAAATCGGTTTCAAAAATTTCTTTGTTTTTCTCCTATTATTTGAGTTTATCAGAGGATTTCTCCTATATGGGCTCCTTATTAAGGTGTTTTGATAATTTGCTTAAAAGCAAAGAAAATGACTGGTATAGAAGTGGTCGCTTGGGGCTTTTTTCCTATCACACCACTATTGGAACACCCGCGTGAAATCTATTGTTTACCTCCAATATTCATTTAAACCTTCAAGCACCATCTAGTTGTTTGTCTTTTTTTTTCAATTTATTTTTTCAGTGTGTCTCATAGAAAATCTGTGTAAGTGGAGAATGCTGGGCTTTCTGGTCTGGAGGATTGACCTATACTCTACTCACTGTAGTGGCTTTGTGTACATTGGATGGCAGCAGCGCTTCTAAATTTTTATTTTCTGACAAAGTCAGACAATGGATTTAACCAAGTGTAGCAGTATAGTTTCCATCACAGGGAAAAATAACAGAAGAAAAAATCAAATCAAGGGGGCTCCATAACACAAAAGTACAGAAAATGTTGCCATGGTAAAGGGATGACAATGCTCCTATCTCTCTTCCCCTCCAAAGCTGCTGCTGCTTCTCCTGTGTTCCTCACTTCAGTGAATGTGGTCACTACCTGCCCAGTTATCCTACACATGACTCAGAGTCATTCTTAATGTTGCTTCTTCCTCAAACTTCAACAAGTCAGGCCAATTTCATTTTCTAAAGAGTTGTCATATTCTCTCTCTCTCTCTCTTCCTTCCTCCCCTCCCCCCAGTTGAGACCACTCTGCCTTTCTACCGATGTTATTGCAAAGCCTCCTGTCTAGTCTCCCGGGCCCAGTCATTCCCTCCTCTAATCAGTTTTCCAAACAGCCAAAGTGATTTTTCTAAAGAACTGCTCTGATCAAGGCACTTACCTGAATGTTTAATTCCCATTATCATTCTTAAGATGAAGATTGAATTCTGTACCTTGGCTTCTGATTACCTACTCAGCCTCTCTTTGTGGCCACTTCCTACTACATGATTAAAAACTCTTTTGGTTCTCTGAACCTACCATGCTCTTTCTAGGCTTTTGTTCACATTATTCCTCTCCCTGAACTTCTTCCCACTCTCCCCACCTAGGTGATTTCTATTGCATCATGGTATAGGCTTTACATTATCCCGGAAGTTTCCCCTGATACCCTACAATGGGTTGGGTGACACAGCTACCTGCTTGCTCAGCAGCTTCCCCTGTGGCAACTCTTACCACGCTGGATTGATAAGTACGGGCTATCTGATATGCGTACCCCACTAAACCGTGAGCTCCAGGAAAACAGTCTATGCTTGGCTTATTTACAGTCGTATCTACCTACCACCCAGCTAAGTATTTGGCACCTATTAAACTTGCAATAAATATTGGTTGAATTGAATAAACATGGAAGGCTGAAGGACCATATCAACTTACTTCATGTACTGAGAACATGCCCGTAAACTGATTCTCGGCTCAACACAGCAGTAGGGCACAAACTCTGCTACCAGAATGCCTGAACTTGAATCCTATTTGCACCGCTTACCAGTGTGTGACCTTGTACAAGTCACTTAGTTATCCTAAGCCTCAGGGTCCTCTTCTTAAAATGGGAATAATAATTATTATGTAACAGGAT
Organism: Avahi laniger; assembly: GCA_963575035.1. Lineage (NCBI taxonomy): Eukaryota > Metazoa > Chordata > Mammalia > Primates > Indriidae > Avahi > Avahi laniger. Next base: position 17,578 of record CAUYSK010016831.1, on the reverse strand, counting down.
TGTTATACATTAGGCATCCCTATAAATCAATCAGTACAGTATCTTACATAATAGGTACTAAATAAATGATAGTCTTATTATTATCAAAAATAGGATAGGTAGTGGGATTAAACAGGGCTTATTATGGGTAGCACAAAAGGTATTGGAATTTAAGGGAGAGAAGGAAAAAAACTTAGGAAGTTGGATGGAATGGGAGGATACAGGAATAACAATATGCCAGTATAGTTCTTGATATTGTACTAAGCTTTGATATGCAACTAGGGTCTCATTTGAGTTTATTTCATGTTCACCCTCAAATTCAGACATGTATGGGTATTTCTGGAGAGCCTATGTACTTCAGTTTGGACTCTTTTTGGTTAGTGACAAAAGTACAACTCACAAGGCTTAAGCGCTAAAATAAATTTATTGGCTCATGTAACTATAGTAGACAGGTAAAAAGGACTTCAAGCCAAGCTTGAACTTGTGGCTCTAAAATGCCACCAATGCCTAGTTACATTCATACCTAACGCTGAAAATGACTGCCAGGAGCTCTCACAGATACTTGCATCTGCCTTTGTGTTCAGCAAGAAAGAGGAAGTCTTTATCTGAGCATTCAAGCCAAAGTCCTCACATACACTCCGACGGCTCAAAGAAAAGACACATGACTCAAACTTTCCCAGTGATAGCTGATACTGGGTCATTTGAGTGCCCTTTAATCAATCACTGTGATCAAGAACACAGGTTATACTGATTTGCTTAAACTAATTTGGACTCACATGTTAAACTGGAATTAGGGTCAATGTCATTAAACTACAAGGCTGAAAAGAAGGGAGAGGAAGTCTTCCAAAAACCTTAGAAATATTATTACCATTAAAGAAAGGGAGTGGATGTTTGCTAGCAAATAATGGCGTTTAAAGAACCAGGAAGCATCCTGGGGGAAAAAAGAAACTCGTTTTCAAGGATAAGAGAATCCAGCCTCTAGCTCCTCATCCAAGGAGCACACCTGGTGGAAGGTGAGGTAAAAAGTAAGAGGACTGTCACCTGGCGGGAACATTAGATTATTAGAACATTCTTAAAGGAGTCCTAATAGCCATACAACAAAGAAAACCAAGGATCTAAAAGGTCATCCAAGGTGCTCTAAAAAGATAAATTTAGGACTCAAATCTAGAACTTCTGACTTCAAAATCACATGGCCTTTCAGCAGAGTCACACAAATCGAGACCGCAGTTGAGATAACCAAACTTTACAGCTGCCAGAAAACTTTTAAGACAATAGGCCAAAAAGTAAATTGATAAGTTTATCTAAGCAATGTATACATAATAGGTACAACTATATTTAGTGTCTTCCAATCAATCACATCCATGGAATCAAAGATAATAGTAGGATCTCATGAATCTGTAAGACTCAAAGCTGTTTTTCCGTTTAAATTCTTAAGTCTTTTTTTTGGTAGCATATGAACTTCTTGTATTTATTTTTAGGCACTCTGCACTGAGCTGCCTGCATCATGTCAATGTTTGCTGTGCTAACTTTGCATCTAAAGGTTATTCAACACACTGAGATAAGAAAAAACACTCACATTTTTACCTCAAAGAAACTGTACTTGGATTCCGCTCTATGTTCTAATGGTGTTAAATGTCAAAAAATACTGGAAATATAAGTATTGGGGAATACAGCGCAACTGCTGCCCTAGATTGTTTTTGCAGCTAAAGGATATGAAGATGTCACTGCACTTTGGTTCAAGTTCAGCATTCTGGTGTCAGTCTGTCAGATTTCTAAGAGGAATACAAATCGGGAAGCAGGAAAGTAAGTCAGTGACTGTTTAGCAGTGCCTGCAATTCACCCAGTACTAGTCATAAACAAAAGAAGCAGCAATGACTAAATGAAGGACAGAGAGAATACAGGAGTAATAAAATGCTTAGTTGAGTGTACCCAGTGCTTTCACGTATTCCATCTCATTCAATGCTCACGTGAGCCCTGAAGAGAGTGAGTGGGGCAGAGCGGGTATCTCTCAATTCTGCAAATGAAGAATTGGCACTTGGATAAATAAAGTTATTGCCTCAAGGTGACTTGTGCCAGTCTCAAACTGGTGTCACAAGTAAACTGCATGTGGCTTATTTCTGAGTGAACTTTCAACTCTAGCCCATGGGTCAGCAAAGAGACCTCAAGTGCCTCTTCCTGGTAGAAGAAGTCCTCTCTAGTCATTTTTGGATTTATCCAATGCTTCAAAGTGCAGGCAGGATTCTGTCATGACTGCTGTTTCAGTAATGCGACAAATTGCTCATAAGTCAGGAAAAGGGCCAACCCACTCTCAGGCTGCCTTATTTAAAGACACTGGGAAAGCATTGAGGAACACTTGCAGCTCAGGCCACGCATTCACTCAATGCCACACACACACACACACACACACACACACACACACACACACACACACAGAGCAGGGTTGCATATTATATCAAGGAAGGAGAAGGAGCAATGTAAAAAATAAACTTTCAGATTCCTTCTTTGTTTAGAAATTATACTGACTTACTTTTTATGTTTCTACTTAAGGGAAATATTTCAATGTCTCCAAAGAGAAAAGAATAAAGTGCTATTCATTTCTGCTGACAACAATAAGTGTTATTATTATAATTAAAATAAATTATAATATTACAATTACCTTATGTTTTTATAATAATTATTATTATAACAAATAAAGCTATATTTTGCATCTGGGTGGCCAACTTACAGCTACATACAGCCATGAGATTTCAGTGCATGAGGTTTGCTTGCCAGTTTCCAATCACAAAGTTACCAGGCAATCACCTAGATTGGGTTCTGCAAACTGTGGCCTGTGGGCTAAAGCCAGCCAGCTGTCTGTGTTTCGTGGATATACTGGAACACAGCTACACCCATTCATTTGCATACTGTCTATGGACACTTGCGTGCTACAACGGCAGAGTTGTGGCAAAGACTGTATGGTTTGCAAAGCTAGAAATACTTATTTGGTTCTTCACAAAAAAAGTTGCCAACCTCTGACCTAGATTATGTGACAGTGTTTTTTATTTTTTCATTTTGACAGGCATGCCCGGCAGCAATTAGGCTAGTATATCATAGCACAAAAATGATAATAATCATCCCACGTCCTTTATTTTACTGCCTTTGAAATAATCCACGAGAAGGAATATTTTGTTCTCCCTTATTCAGACCTACTGGCAACATGATTTAGTGTAATTGACATTTACAAAACACCTACTACGTTTCAAAAACAGAAATTCTACTCTCAGACTCTAATGCTCCTTGTGAAAAAATACCAGGTGATTTCTGTGAATGGATAACAAAGCATGATGAAAACACTCCGATGCTCTGTGAAAAAGCAGGCCTATCGGATGAATTGATAAATATTTTCTCTTGTGCTACTCTCATTGATTAGGAGTAAAAATGCAGAGTATCATTTAACATCAAACGATGATAACCGATGTTCCCTTCCAATGCCACTACTACATTCTGTTAATATTCCAGCAGTACATTGTTACCTTAAGACAATACCAAATAATTTTAACTCCACTTTCACAAAGACTCCAATTATAATCCAATTCCTTTCAGATTAAGTACACTTTGATAGCAATTCCCTTATACCAAAAAATATAGCCCAAGATAATGGGCTGTGAGTATAGTTTCAATGCTAATAAGAGGCAGTTTAACAGCCTCGAGAAGTTCATTCTGACTACATTTTCATTGCAGTGATAAACAGCATATAATACCCCTCAATTATAGCTTTAATGTAAAAAAATGAAGTTATAAGACAATTTATCTGAACGAAATTGTAATTTCATTTCTGAGATGTTGCCCTTTTAATAAATAAAAATTCTACTTACCCATTCCATTGTTCTCAGGTTGGGTTTTGACAGTGAGATCGATTACAGGAAAAAAAGAATTACAGATGAAATCAATGCTACCACTATAAGTAAATTAGTGAGAGTTTGTTCAAGCCACCAAGCTTGAAACACTTCTCTCCCCTTTTCTCTGAGAGCATTACAAAATAAAATGTTATTGATGATTGAAACTTAAATGGAATTGTGAATTCCAGTCCACTATGAGCAACAAAATAAAGGAACACATTAGAGAAGCCCTTGGATCATAATGCTAAAGTTCATTTATAAATGCTTTATTAGTGTATATATACATTTAGGAAAGTGCACCTCTCGTACGTGAACAGCTCTATGAATTTTATCCAACTTAATAGACCAATGAAACCATCAACCAAATCAAGCAAAAGAATATTACCAACACCCCAGAAGCCAGTCACCACCTTTCCTAAAAGATAACCGCTATCTAGACTTCTGATAGTATCAATTAACTTTGCCATTTGTGCTTTATAGAAATAGAATTCAACTTTTATGACGGGTTTCATTCATTGAGCACTGTTTGTGAGAATCACCCATATCACTGAGAGCATGTGTGTGTGTGTGTGTGTGTGTGTGTGTGTGTGTGTTTGATTCTATAGGCTATGTCCCAATGTTGTTTTTATAAGTAAACTTTTTTTTTACAATTTTAACAATCCTGGATCTATTTATTTTGAGTTATGATTCCAAGGAAGCTTAGAACAAAATCAACTTTAAAAAGATAGTAACAATCCTATACATGAAATATGTGTGGCAGTTTTATTGGTAATAGCAAAATACCGAAAACAACTCAAATGTGGTTAGATGAGCAAATGGCTGGTCAAACTCTGGCTTTTCATACAATGGAATACACTGCAGCAATAAAAAGGAATGGATGATTAATACACGCAACAACTTGGATGAACTTCAGGGCATTATGTTTAATGAAAAATGTCAATCATAAAAGATTATACATTGTGTGATTCCACTTATACAACATTCTCAAAATGACAAAATTATAGAGATGAAGAACAGATTAGTAGATACCAAGGGGCAGGGATGAGGGAGCGGGTGGTAATGAGCTGGGAGTAAGTAGAAATACAAAGATGTATGCACCATTTATCTAAAATTCACATTTCACTGTGTGTCCCACATCTGCACACCCTAATCTGCTTATAGCTCCGTGTGAGCCGTTTTCTGAACACAGCTCTCTCTTCTCTTGATGGCCTAAGCTTTTTCATCAGGGCCCTTTGAAACTCACTGTTGGATATCATCAAAATCTCCAACGTCCTCAATCTCTTCTCATTTACCCTGTATTTCAAACTGAAACCAGGCTCTCTCCTGGGGACACCATTTCCCCTGCACCCTTTTCTTTCCCAGCCCCAGTATATCATCAGACTGGCTGTGAGGTAGGTGTCTTCTGGAATCTCGTTATCACATCAGGCCTCTCTCTCTCCCACCTCTTGACGCCGTCCAGCTCTGAATCCCTTGTCATCAGATTGCACTACTGATCATCCCTTCTTCACCAGGATGGGCTAATGGCCATCCCCTTCCAATTCTTTGAAGAGTTTAGTTCATCACACAGTATCATTTTCTGCAAAATGGCTCCTATCATAATTCTTAGTGATTTCAATGTCTATACAGATGACAGTCCCCAAATCTTGCTTTTTCATGTTCTTGAACTCTTCTCCACACTATTTCAGAAATTTCCTCTTGCAGTCATGCCTTACATCTTGTTGTTACCAAAAATAGTAATCTCTTCTTAATTCACCCCTCTCTGTTCACCGTCTTCAATTTGTCCCATTTATACCCTCTAATACCCCAACTCAGCACTGGTGTCTACATCCATTGACCTCACCTTTGGAACTGCGTCTTAACTCTTTATACCCTCTCTCCACTTCTGAGGCAGCTAAAGTTTCGTAACCAAATCATTATAATCACTTCTTTACATTGCTCTCTCTTTAACCTACTCACTTGAAAAATGCAACTCTGATCAAATCCAACTCTCTTCTTGTCCTCACCTGCACCTGTGAAACTAAATGAAGCTGGAAATAAACACAGGACTGCTGACTCGCCTCACTTTAAATTCCTGCTCACTCTCCACAAGAGAGCCCTTCATGTGGCCAGACAATCATACTACATTTCCCCAGTCTAGTTACTCCCCCGTCTTCCTAGGTGATCATTTTGTACCTTTTCTTCTTGCTTCAAATATCTAACCGTTCTTCCATTGTTCTTCCTTTCACTTTGCTGAGGAAATAGAGGCAATCAGATGAGAAGTTACACAAGTTCCCACCCCCATCCCAGACCCGACCTGCATCTGTGTCATGTAACTCTGCCTTCTTCCCTGCTACTGTGGTGACATTCTTTCTTCCAGGAAAAGCCCCTCGTCCTCTGTACACTTCATCCCATTCGCTCTTGTCAACTCAAGAAAATTGCCCTAGAAATTTGCTTTCTCTCTCCTGCAACAACTCCTGTCTACTGAATCTTTCTCATCGACATATAAATATCTAAAGAAAAAAACCTTCTTCAAACTCACTTTTCACTCCAGCCAATATCTCATTTTTGTCCTTCTCTTTACAGCAAAAGAAGTGCTGTCTACACTCATAATCCTTCATCTCTTCACACTCTCTTTGAACCTTCTCTAGCCAAGTTCCATTCTCACCACTTGGCGGAAACGAAGCCCTTGTCAAGAATACAACTAATCTCCATGTCCTCTAAACCCAACGGCCAAATCTCATTCCTTGTCTCTCACTTGACTTATCAGCAGCATTTATTATGTTCGGTCACTCCCTCCTTCTTAAACCATTCTCTTCCCTTAGCTTCCATCTGGTTTTCTTCTACCTCACTAGCCACTTATTTTACACCTCCTTTGGTAACTCTCCCTCATCTATCCAAACTTGGAATGTTTTAGGGCCTCAAAGTTCAGCCCTGGGGAGCTCTTCTCTCATTGCCTTAGGGATCTCATCTGACCAGAGTCCGACAAACAAATTTCTATCTCTAAAAAGACTTTTCTACTGAAATCCAGAGGCATTATATTCAAGGGCATTCTCAGTATTTCCACTTAAATAGCTAATAACAATTTCAACTTTAATATGCCAAAAACTTATCTTTTGGTCAGACCATCACTCCCCTTTTAAAAACTTCTTTCCCCATAGTCTTCTATCCATCTGTTTGCAAAGGCACCAAAGCTGGGACTCAGACTTGATTCTTCTTCTCTCTACCATACATCTGATCGATCAGCTAATCCTGTCGGACCTACTTTCAGACTATGTCTACAATCCAGTCACTCCCTACCACCTCTACTGCTACCACCCTGATCCAATTATCTCCACCATGATTATTGCAGTGGTCTCCTAATTAGTCTACCTGTGTCCACTCTTGTTCCCTGCATGCTATTCTCAATCCAGCAACTATACCGATACCATTAAATAGTGAGTCCATGTATGTCAATGCTCTTCTCAAAATCCTCCAGTGCTTCCAGTTTCATTAAAAAATTTTTAAAAAGCTAAAGTCCTCACAGTGGTCTACAAATAATTTAACGTCTGCCTCCTCCATTACCTCACTGACTCTTCTCCTGTTAGTCCCCCCACCCACCACCACCGTGTCACTCCACTCCAGTCACATTGGCCTTTTTCCTGCTCCTCCAATATACCAACCACACTCCTGCCTCGGGGCTCTTGGATTTGCAGTATCCTCTGTCTGAAATTTTCTTCCCCTAGATGTCTACTAACTCCCTTCCTCCTTCAGATCTTCTCTCAAATGTCTCCTTTTCAATGAGGACTTTTCCTAACTGCCTTATTCAAATGGTAACTGAGTCCTGCCACATTCCCTACCCTCCTTACCTGGGTACTTTAGTTTTCTACTTAGCACTCATTATCATTTAATATACTATGCATTTAACTTATCCATTTCATTTATTGTCTATTTCCTCTTCTTAAAGGCAGAATTTTTACCACCCACCCCATACCTGCCACCACTGCAGAATTGACCCTAAAACAGAGCATGTTATTGGGATTTAATATTCATGTTCCTTTTCTTGGACAAGCAGGAAGACAACATTTTTCAGAACCCCCTGGTAGTTAGACTGGAGTCATGTGAATGATTTCTGGTCAATGGAATGGGAGCAGAAGAATTATAAACCTCCTCCAAGCCTGTTCCATAAAAAGCTATCATGCATGACTCTTTATCACTCTTTTCTCTTCAGCAAATTTGGAGGCCATTTGTTAAAGATGGTAGCACCTTAACACAGGACCATGGTCCCAGAATGACCAGCACTAGACTGTGAAATAAGTGAGAAATAAATCTGCATTAAGCTACTGATATTTTAGAATTATTTGAGGAATTATCATATCCCAAATAATTCAGCACTCAACAAATATTTGAGAATGGATAAATTTAAAAATGTATATAATTTTAATAGAACTTTCCTTAAAAAGTATAACACTGTTCTCTAACATAGTAAACAAAATATAATAAACAAATTTAATCATTAGTTCACACATAACCAGACCTATGAAGACTTGTGCAATGTGCTCTCCTGCATACCCTTTATACTGTTCAAAAACCATTCTCCTCATTGTGGTTTTTTCTTTCCTCTTTCCTTTTTTCTTTGCTCTTTTCTTGTGTTAATTTTCTTTTCTCATTATTGCATTGATTTCCGGATTCTTCATTGCTGGTTCTCATATTTAATCTCCATTTCTATCCATTTTTTCCTTTTTCTTCTTATTTTCCCTATTTGTTGTATAGTCTTCACTTTCTAGCTGACAATGGCAAGGTGTGGGTTTTTTAGCTATTACCACTGAATGAGAACATTTTCTGGTTTATAAATCATCTATCGTGCAATGCATTCTTTGAAGGTTCTTGGCTTGTCTCAGCTCTTGTCATGAATACTCACAATAAAATGCCTTTTCACATTCCCTGAGAATCTGAATCTGCCAGATATATAATCGCCAAATAAGAGTAATGGGAAAATGTAAACAAATTTGGGGGAATTCTTTTTTCCCCAAATTTTCTGTGGATTTACCTTATCTAGTGTTGCTATTTATAAAAATAACTATCGTCTTTTCATATTTTTAGATTTGCTGGTGAACTAAAACAATCCTTTGAAGACTAGAGAAAATGGTATCCCTTGTGGTAGCACTTCAGATTATTTTCGAGCAAAATGTTTTTAAAACAATTTTAATCTAATCAAAATGTAGTGCTAGCCTAGAATTAAAATATGCAAGAAGTAGGTTTCTTAATGGCTTATTTCAAGGGATGTGAAGTTAGAATTGTTAAGAAACGCAGAACACTAATTAATGAGACTTAGAAAGCTGGAGATGAGCGAAAATATCCTGATGTGAACTCTTGATCAACCTTCCTTATTAAAAGTTCCCAGAAGTCAGGTGATCGGATGGTACAAAGCAGTGAGGAGGTCATGGCCATTCGGACGCCTGGGGTTTGTTGCATTTAGTTATTCCACCAACCAGCAGGGGGAGACACAGAATACTCCTTGCAACCCAAGGTATTACTGCACGCTGGACCTTATCCGGACTTCCTTTGTAACAGGTAAAACAAGTTGGTCCAGTCTGACAAATCTTACCCCTCCTGATGTTTTTGGTTTCTCGAATTACAATTGATTTTGCATTCAAGTGACTCACTAGAAGGAGGGACTTCTGTGTATTTGTTGGGTTTACAGATAACTAAATTATACCTTTTTTTAATAAATAAACTTGTCCTTTTGCTCCAAAACATTGGTGGATTTGATTGCAATTCAGTCATTTAAAAACTTAAACTTCACCCTGTCTCCTGATCACCACTTCCAATAATCTTATCTCAACAGTCGACTTTATAGGAGCTAACAGAAAGAATTCTTACCAAGCTAATGACAAACTATATTGAAATTTTAAAGTATCTATGGTAGTTTAATTCACACTTGTTGGAAGTTCCAGGCTTTATGTTTGAATTTTGCTTTCATCTATTCATCAGTTCAATTCCACATATACCTGGGATCTCTATGTCGGCTCCTAAATGAGGTATTAGGGATAAAGTTAGGTTGTGGTACCTGACCTTTCGATAGGCAACACAAGAAACGTGAATGAGGTGCTGAAGGAGCTTAGAGGAAGGAGTAATTAACTCCATCAGAAGTGGGACACCGAGATAATAACAAGGGCTAATGCCTAAACATGACTTTAAAGAATGACTAAGAGAGAGGAAAGATTTTGGTTAAAATGGACAAGGATGTGAAAAGGCATCAAATGGGATGATGCATTTGAAGAACTGTCCTTTGTTCATGTTGCTGGGAGGTAATGTGAAAGAGAGGCGGCTAGGTAGAGCTGAGGGGGCAGGCATAGAGCAGGTAGCAGGCAATCAGGAACCAGGACATGGGGACAGGGGGCACAGTGAAACAGGAGGACAGGGCTCTTTTTGACCCAGTGACTACTCAAAATTAGATGGTTACTCAGCCTCAACATAACTACTGACAAATATGTCATAAAGGAGCCTTAAAATCTATGGAAATATAGATGAAAATCTAACATCCGGAAAGAGAAAACTCTAGGAACGCATTCTTCCAAGATGGTTATCTTCACTATATTAGCTCAAGAGTTATAGATCTGAATTAGTAGTTATGACATGTTTTCAAAAGTTAAATGGCATGGTCAAAAATAATGTCAACTTCAAATTTATCTTGACACTCAAAAACAATTTTTCTTTCTTCAAATTTTAATTTTAGAGATTAAATACTGCTTCATGGAAAGGCCTCAAAAGAGAATCTTGACAAACATATCTGTGAGTTCTTTAGATAATAACAAAGGCAAAACAACTTTTGAACAAACACCTATTCTTTCTGTTTTCATTTTGATTTCTTTAGTTAATCATTTTATCTAATCTTCTATTAATTTTATAGAACACTGAGTAGGGAATGATGACTTTGGAGAGCTACATTCTTATTTGTGTTACGTAAAACACACGTGAGTTGCTGCTTTTTTTTTTAAATAAGTCGTTTGAAAAAATAAAGATTGGATGTGCCAAAATCCCCTCCCAAATCTCACTTAACAGCTCTCTCTAAAAGGAAAAACCCTTAAATGTATACACGAAACCTAATTATGAGTTTGCTAGCATGTTCAGGTGGTTGAAAAGCACAGTCTTGACTGGGAAGACATAGACTAGGTAGATATACAATTTCTAGTAAATAAAGAAGAGGTCAGCAAATCCTAGAGTCATCATCAGAATAAAGAATGCTTAGGGATGCTTTTGACAGGTCTCAGGTTTTGACAGTAGAAAAGGGTCCAATGAAATAAAAACAAGGGGAGTGAAGAAAAGAGGAAAAAGAAAAGAGGAAACTGAGGCTAAATAAAGAGAAAGAAGTCAATTGAGCAGGAAAAAAAAAAAGGAGAAAACCCTGGAGTAGAGGGAAAAGGAGATGGTGATCTGGAAGGACTAAAAGATGTCCAGAGGCTCTGAAGCATGGCACACAGGTGCCCTCAGCTTTTTGCACCTAGAGAAGGGAAGGATCAAGCTACCCAAACCATTCTCTTCACTTAATTCTTTTTTTTTCTTTATTTGTCAAGTAACTTGCAATAATAAAAACAGTACCAATAAAATAGTCCCTCTCTTTGAGTGGAGAAATCCTAACCCCAGGTCACGTTTACTAATTCCTACCTAATTAGACAGGTTGTAAAAATTGTCAAGTGAGACAATTCCAGAAAAGGTACCATTCCAGACTCCAGGCTTACACACTCAACGGAAACACGGATCTGTCCCTTTGTGTGCACCGCGTGGATGGGAGCGGAGGGATTTTCTGGCTCAGAGCAAAGACCACTCTTCTATGTCTCATGCTCTCATCACTGTTTACTCATTCTCTGCAGCTCGTCATGTATGTGGCTGAGGAGAAAGGAACTAGCCCCCATTTTCCTACAGACTATAGCTACTGTGGAAATGCAGAAATTGTCCATTCTCCGCGGTATGACCATCATGGAGACGTCATCCAGTGAAAAGAAATCCCAGCCACTCCTCCACATTCAGGCAATTCCTTTAGAGCTGTCTGCTTTGTTCCTGTACGTTATCTCACTCCATCTGAATTCTAGAGCCAATCTACATTTTCACTCTGTAATTTTGCTCCTAGTTTGACCTCTCCTTTCATCCTTTGGAATTCCTCGTCTTCGAATGAACCTTGTGGCCCGTGATTCATCTACTGAGCTGAGGCAATTGGCCAAATCCTTCCAACAGAATGTGTCTTTCTGTTGGTCATGTCACTGTTCAATAACTGCTGACAGTCTTGAGCAATAGCTATGGTCAGAAAAAAAGCATGAATCATTTTACTCTCCTATTCGATCATCTAATCATTCTCTAATTCCTTGCCGTACAGTCCTCACAACAGTGAAACAGAGATGGGAGGAATGAAACAAAAAATTTCCTCTTGAAGGAATATGGTGAGGATAATAGGTAAATTTTAAATTAACAGATTAAGGAATTCTGTAAGTCCAGAACTGGCGAACTTATTTTTGCAAAGGACCAGATAGTAAGTATTTTTAGCTTTGTGGGTCATATATACAATCTCTGTTGCAACTACTCAATTCTGCCATTATACCATAAAGCAGCCATAGAAAATACATAAATGAACACCTCACTGTGTTTCAATAAAACTTCGTTTACAAAAAATAGGGAGTGGGCCAGATTTGGCCCATGGTCCTATAGTTTGCCAACCCCAGCTAAAGTACAAGGTATTATTATATTAAATACATTTAACCTGAGGTATAATTAACATGCACTTGGAAATTTCCCACCGCAGCAGCCCACAAAGGCAGTTTCTGTTGCTCTTGTGTAATACATTGCTCAGATCGACTTCACAGAGACCCTGAGGAAAGAGTAGAAGCATTCTACATTAAGGTAAACCAACCCACAGATTAGATTTTCACAATTATAATAATAATTGTAAAATAGATAATGAAATAAAACTACTTTTCCTAATCAACTGATGATAATTGTGATTTAAGCTTTGTTTGGTCCAAATTTTAGTCTGCCTAATTCCCATTGATACCCACATTGGCATTGAGACCATATGTCACTTATCCAATAACTTCGAAGGAACAATGTGTCTTTTCATGTAAATCTTGCTAAGCTCATGGATCACTGACCTGCTTTAGGTGATGTGTGGCATATCGATTCATCCCCAAATACACACAATAAGCCCATCCATCCTATATCCTTCTGAGATCTTATTTATAAAGCAATTCGTGAATATGCACTCACTAATTTTGAACCAAGGTAGCTTGACCATTTTGATTTTTTTTTCTCTGTCAAGATGCCAAAAGCATTTAGAGCACTTTACCGATGTCCCATTTGCCAAATTTCCATTTTAACATCAAAGCAGTTGGAACCCAGAGACAAAGCACAAAGCCCTCTCAGCCAGTCAACTTCTATTGTTCTGTTTTACACTGGTTAAAAAAATAAATAAATGAATGGCGAAACAGATTGTTTTTGAAACTGATAACACAATTTGTTCTCCTGCTTCATATGTTAAATTTCTGCCTGCAGCAAATATTTACAGCAGAGTTTTAACCCTCTCAAAATCAGCTTGGTTATGTAAGGGCTGCAACTGTCTTTCAAAGGATACCCTTGGCAATGTGGCTTTAAGAAAGAAAAAGTAGTGACCTAGGCACCATCCTATGTGCATGGTCAATGTTTAGTTACAAGAAGACATGAAGACAGAAAACATAGTCAAAAACTTGTTGTCAATTATTTAGCATTCCCACAAACCATTAGATGGTCAAAAATATCTTTAATTGATTCCATCGCTACCTATGCTACTTATTATTTATTACTATAACAAACTTCTCCATGGGAACAGCTAATTGTACCTCCCTGGTGGCCACTTCAAGTGGAATAAGCCCTGCACAGTGCAGCCTAAGATATGCTGAAAGGTCTTCAGCTTTGGGGATTTGATTAAAACTGTATTACATGAACACATCAGCAACCATTGCCAAAACAAAACACTAATTTTAAAAATCCTTCTGCTTTACTGCTTAACACAATTGAAAGGAGCTTTGTGTGCATGTGTGCATGCACTTGTATGTGTGTGTGTGTGTGTGTATGTGTGTGTGTGGAGAGAGAGAGAGAGACATGGAGAGTGGGAGCAGGAGGAGGGGGTTGCATATGTTGTCTCTTTTGCAGACAATCGTGTTTAATGGAAACAATGTTGCATTCTGTGGCATAATAAGGCAAAAGAAAAGGGCAATCCTGCCAGCTGCATTATGGGTACCAGCAAAATCTCTGACCTGGTGCTAGGACTGCAAACTATTGTACCAGAAAGCAAATCGTACAAGAAACAAATTATCTTGCCTAACCCTCCCTACACATGCACGCGCGCGCACGCACAGACACACCTTTAAAAGAAGCATAATTGTTAATCTGCTCTTTAGTAGAAAAGACAGATGTTATGGAAATAGTAAGCCACACTCTGCTAGGAGTGTTCTGTGGAAAGAGATTCCATAGGCAGCACTCTACACGGGAAGATTTAGACAATTAAGCAACCGTTGTGAGGCATGCAGATGAATAACACATGCTAAATTAAATCAATACCAAACACTGTGTTGGAAATAGGTTAATTGTTTATTTTAAACTTCATGGAAGGGGAGGAAAAAAGGAAGCAATGGTGGAATTTGTCAACTGCTCAGAGCAGCATACTGGCCTAGATTAACCACAGAAGCCCAGAGCACAGCGTGCCCCATGAAGTCCTGTCTGCAGGCCTTTTAAAAACATCGTTTATCTGCTTAAACAATTCCAGGTTCACTCTAAAGAAGGTAGTGGGTGAGTGTGGAATTTGTGTAAATTTAAATATCAAGACATTGAAATACTGCCTGGTAATTATGGTTGAGCCTGAGCCGGTAAGGGAAACTTGTGCCAATGAACCACACTTTCCCATGTACACTTCCAGTCTCTGCAACATCATGTGAGCTACCCCAATGCAACAGTTGCCAAAAGATATCTTTATGTCATCCCGAAGAGTTAGGACTTTTAAATATTGTGAGGTACAAAAAGGCTGACAGCCGATGTATTTCCCCTTGTGTAATGTTTACATGCATGGAGTAAACAAATGCAAGCTCGGATGTTAAAAAAACAGAGAAGGCAACAGGGTGATAGCTTATATGTTCATATTCAATAACCCCAAATGCTAATTTTTGCATTTTGAAAAAACAGGTAAAAGACAGAGCACTCTCTTATTGAGTGTTTAAAGACTGCTACCATGCTAGATACTTGTTTATAGTTATTCTGCTTAATTCTCTGCACAGGTCTGTGAGAGACGAAATATTAGTCTGTCTCATTTCTACCAGTGAGTGAGTTAAACAACTTGACCATGAGCACACACTGGTCAATGGGTCAGAGCTGGGCCATGAAACTCTGTGTCTGGCTGACTCCGAAGCCCAGGGCCTTTCCATTACCATAGCAAGTTGCTGAAAACTATCTCAAAGGAAATCCGAAACTGCAGCTCTGGGCCTGTATTATGATCATCCACATACTGTGTGATCTTGTATTAAGTACAGGAAGACAGTTCTTCTTTAAGGAGCCCAGGGTAAGTGAATATGTGTCTCATATACCCCTTCATCGCTTCATTACCAAGATAATTTAGCCAATTGAAACAATGATATTAGATTCATTAGGCACACATGTATTAATTTTGATTCCTTTCTATATATTTTTAGAACATCAATTAATGCAGCAGATTCATTAAGAGGTAGTTAGTATCAATTGCAAAATAATTATAAATAAAATACGACTATTCAGACTAAAGGCATAAGTGGCACCAGGCACCAAGGGTGACCTGCTTATAGGATTTGGGTCTTGAGTGCCCTAGCAGTAAAGTGAAAAAGGGAAACATGTTGTATTACTGCCAGAGTTCCACTGCATGGACTCATGATGAAAAGGGCCACCTGTAGGCTCAGTCACACCCTGGCTCTAGGCCAATGAGGACTGCATTTGAAGATAGACTATGTATGTCCTCAGCACCAGCAAATACTGTGGGGAGAGAGGACCTTGTGGAGTTATTATCCTCTCATGAGTGGCATAAATTGTGGTATTAGTCTGAGGTTTCCATATTAAGTCTCGAGACATCAGGCTATCTTTATGGGGATCATTTATCACATGTCACCTTGGTTCTCGCTGAAGTAGGAGACAGGGCAGAGGAGTTGGCAAGTGGAAGAGCATTTTTGTTTCTCTTCCCTTCACCCTGTGATGTCCTGGCCTTGTTTCTATCCTCTCCCTTCTCCATCAGTAGTTCTCCCAGGATAGCACTCACCTATGGCATGGCACTTGTAATAGTACGAAAAATATACATTTTTGCTGGCAGAGATAAATGTTTCTTAGAATTCAGGAAAGTATTCATCATATGGATTCCTGAAAAAATAGATATTTTATATAATAGTAGACAATATATTCAACATGGATTTGGGCAAAAAAAATTTAAATAATGCAAAAATGAATGGCACTTCTGTTCTTTAAAAAGGTTAAGAATTCCATTCATTGTTATATAAAATTTCATACACAGGAACTGTAGAGTTGGATCATTTTAGTACTTTACCAGTTTTATTCTCTCAGTTTATACATATTTCTCTGTCTGTTTAAAAGTGAAGATAACAAATTTTGGAATGGTAGAAGTTTAGAACTAGAAAGGAATTCAATTTCATCCTATCTTGTCACTGACCAATAAGAAAAAAACCTGCAACACTAAGACAGTGAGTGAGCCAGAATGAGCACAAGGAAACCTTCCTGACCCTACAGGTCTCCTTGTTGATATAGCCCCCTGGCACCATGGTTTGTGTGTGTATTGGGGGTGGGGCAAAGATCTAATTAATAAATGGGTAGAATGGGAACAGATTCCTGCTGAGAATTAGAAGAAATGTTTGACAAATAAATCTTGTCTTTGTTAAGTCCTTAAAAGAGTGCTTGACCCAACTATTAGATATTTTTGTTACCTTGCATCCTCTGCAACTATGGCTGTGTTATCAGAGGCTGTGTGATCCCGTGGCAGGGATGCACACAGGGAATTTAAGCATCAGATAAGTATTTGGAATCAATACCATACCAACCAAGATATATTCTGTGATGGTGTTATCCCAGAGTACCAGCGACTCCTTTGCTCTTATGCACAAGCATCTTACTTGTAGAATGAGGTCAAAATATACTTTCGGAGACTGTGTTCTTCCCACTTCCATATATATGAGATTGAATTTCTGGATTATGAATATGAGGGATGCTTCTGAGATGTTTTCTTCCTTTGTATTCAACTCCTGTTTTCTCCCCCCAAAACCTGCCTTCCAACACCCAAGATTTTTCATCTCAGTCAATGAGAAGAACAATGATCATCCAATTTCTCAAATCAGGAATTTGGAAATTACTCTGGATTGCTAATTTCACTTTCCTGCCATTTTCAATCTATCAGCAAATTTTATTGTTTCTCTCAAAAATCTTTCATCTTCCAGCTCCTCTCCGTCTCCACTGCCACCACCTACCCACTATCATCTCTTACCTGGGCTAATGAGACTGTCATCCAACTCTGCAATAATTTTCCAGGTTTCATTCTTGCTCCAACCCATTCTATTGCAGAAGCCAAAACTATATTCTTTTTTTTTTTTTTTTTTTTTGAGACAGAGTCTCACTTTCTTGCCTGGGGCGAGTGCTGTGGCGTCAGCCTAGCTCACAGCAACCTCAAACTCCTGGGCTCAAGCGATCCTACTGCCTCAGCCTCCCAAGTAGCTGGGACT
>CAUYSK010016827.1:0-25780 GCA_963575035.1 Avahi laniger | reverse complement strand
CCTCCCGAGTAGCTGGGACTACAGGCATGCGCTACCATGCCCGGCTAATTTTTTCTGTATATTTTTAGTTGTCTGATTAATTTCTTTGTATATTTAGTAGAGACGGGGTCTCGCTCTTGCTCAGGCTGGTCTTGAACTCCTGAGCTCAAACAATCCTCCCGCCTCGGCCTCCCAGAGAGCTGGGATTACAGGCGTGAGCCACTGCGCCCGGCCTGGATGCTGATTTAAATGAATCAAATATAAAAAGATATTTATGGAACCATGAAGAAAATTCAAACATTGAGTCGATATTGGATAATTTTAAGGAATTATTATTAATATTTTTAGATATGATAATGGTATTGTGGTTATGTTAAAAGATCAGATAGTCTTTATTTGTCTCTTAGAAAATATACTGAAATATTTATGGGTGAAATGATATAATGCTTTGAGTTTAATTTAAAACAATCTAGCTGGCGGGGGCAGTTTGGAAAGCAGGAAGAAGCAGATTAAACAAGATTGGCAAGGTGATGGTTCAAGGGGTTCCATTATACCATTTTCTCTAATTTTGTGTGCTTGGGCATTTCCATCATTAAACTATTAAAGAAAAAAAAAAGAATCCCACTCTGGAGCCACCCCTTGGAGGATGTCTTCTGCCCTCCCACAATGTCACCAGGGCAGCACTCAGGCCCTTGGACCAAGGGAAGGGCCACAGCCGAGCAGCGCTTTCTAAGCCCTATAAATCAATAAGCACAGCTGAAGCCATTTAGTAGGAAGCTTGTTAATAAGAAAAATCTGGTTTAAATGGGTCATTTTATTGGAGAGAGGGAGCAGAAGATGATGGAGAACAGGGCCTCCCTGGCAATGAGGAGGTTTGTAAGCAGTGCCAAGCTCTCCCTCACAGGAAGAGTTGGATTGTGTTAACTCTATTGCACCTCAATCCTTCTCCAGGAGGATGGGGAACCCAAGGTGGGTGCAACAGGAGCTGGCGATGGGCCCAGAGAATGTGCGGAGGAGAGCACCCCTTGGGTTATCTACCCACTGTAGATGTGTGGGTTCTTTGAAGGGCAGCAGGGAGCTTTTGGATTCTAGGGAGACCACGTCTGGGATAGAGCACAGACTCTCATGCACGACCCAGGGCAGAAAGTGAAGGAGAAAACAGTCAACCTGACAGCAAGAAGTTTTCCAGTAGGGTGGGTAACTTGAGTCACAGAGAAAACGAAGTCCTGCTGAAAAGGTGGGACTTTGAAGGACAATCTTAGTGGGAAAAGAACCCAAGAGGGACCCTGAAAAAAAAATAATGTAGCCAAACCAAGGTGAGGACAATGGTGGATAAAAGGCACTGGAAAGTGTTTTTTGAGGATAGTTGTCTTGGAGGGCTGTGAGACTCAGCCTCCTGAGCCCAAGGGCCAAGAAGACCCCAGCATCTGAGTTCAGGGCTTGGGTAACGACAGGCCAAGGCAAGGGGCCCTGGAGGAACTAATTTAATTTGCCAGTGACTGAGGAGCACTGCAGGGGTCATAGGAGGAACACTGAATTTGTAGTCAAAAGATTCAAGTTCCAGTTCTAGCTTTGTCATTTCCTGGTGTAAAACTGTGGGCAATGAGCCCCTTGAACCATCTCTTCCTGTTTCCCTACTGACTAACGGGATGGACAATACCCATTTCACAGCAATGCGATAAAGCTCTGTTTGTGCAATAAAAATACGTAGGATTGGGAGTCAAGGTGCCCTGGAGCCTTACGCACAGGCCTCACCAACCCTGAGCACTGTGACTTCAAGCCTCTGAGCCTCAATTTCCTCATCTGAAAAATGGGAGAGGAACACCAGACTAGCACAAAGATGGAGGGGAGAAAAGGTAAATAATCATCCTAGCACAGTGCCTGGCACGTGGTAAACAACGAATAAATGTTAGCAATTAGGATTATTGATAGAAAATAGAATATCAATGAGGTTAAGTGTGGAAAGTCCCTAGGAATGGCACAGAGAAAGCACCCTGGGGTTAGAGAAGGAAGGTCAGATCTTTCCAGACTTCTGGTCCAAGTAGTACCTTCCTCATCTGAGCATTTAGCTTTTGTACTTTTTCTCTTTTCCGTTGGAGGACAGGGACTGCCTAGTTTTAACGCAGGCACGGTTCTGCTTTGCCATGTAATAGACACAGTAGTGTCTGTTAGGTCAGTAAAGACTGCTAGTTGATTGAGATCTTTGTCCATATGGGAAAATGTACAGAAACTACAGAATGGGCATGAGTGAAGTTTAGGAGGCGAGAAAGGGAGCTTAGAAGTTGGGAAAATAAAGGCAGGACGTTGTTGTTTTTAATCTTGTGTTTAACTGGGTAGCTTCAGCAAAATTTTTAATATGAACAGTGATTTTTAGGTCAAACATCTTAGCACAGAAGCAAAAAAAGAAAGAGTCCTATTTGCATTATTAATACTCATGGATATATATGGATCTTTAAATAAGGGCATGCAGTCATTTTTCCCAGAGTTTGTACCTTGTGGTTGCTGAAGAGACAGTTATGACACTACCCTTGCTAAATTAGACCTTGTCCACTTCACCCACATTTGTTCTCAGCCCCTGCCATGGTAACACCCTTCCCTCCCCTGGCCCTGCTGGCTGGCCCCCAACCCTCCCACGGAGCAGGAGGCGACCCCAACCACATCGCGGGATGTTTTCCTTCCCGTCTGACCCGTTGGTCCCCGTATTGTAGACGCCTGGGGTGTGAAACTGCACACCTACAAAGTTGGCCTTCTGGTTTGGGAGACCTCAAGAGGAAACCAACAGTCCCTCCATTTCCTGTGGATGAAGGATTATGTGATTGAAACAAATCACCCCCTCATTCTTCTTCCTGAGTCACACATGCTCAGTGGCTGGGAGTTAAATGGGCATGAGACACCAAATCAAGGCTGGGCCGAGACCCCAGAGTTTAAAAACAGGGGGCCCCAACCCTACACTTCCCTCCTGCTCAGTCCTTCTCTGGGGAAGGGAGTGGGCCAGATCCACCCCCTGTGTGCAGAAAGGGTTAATTCCTTCTAGGGTGAATTTTATTATGGCACTTGCTTGGTTCCTATTACTTTGCTTCCACTTTCTTCTCTTCTCTTGCAAGCTGATTAAAAGCTCTTTGGGTTTGAAGGAGTTTGTGTCACAAGAGCTCTGCCATGCCGGCTGGGTGCCAGGCAGGAAATATGCATCGCATTGAAATGGGACAGCACAGGCCAGGGTGCTTGGAAGGGCCCAGAGGGCTTTTTACATGGAGATGAGCTGCCACTTGGCTCCTTCTGCAGCTAATCACCACTGTTGTTGAAATATTACTACTTCTGTTACAACCACTAATGCCCCAAGTGAGGAACAGGTGCTGTGGGGTACCACCACATACGGAATGGTCACTTTTCCTTGGGATCTCCTTGCCATCCCAGTGAAGAGCCAGGGAACCCCAGTTTGATTGCTGCCTCTGTTTGCTGAGTGGGAGCAGTGCCAGGAACTGTCTCCTGTTTAAACCAGGGCTTCTCTAATGAAGTTTTTGGGGTGCAGAACCTGAAAAGAGACTTATAGTGAAGTAAGTGCAAAGAACATGAGCCCCAGATCACTCAGCCTGAGTTTGAGTCTTAGCTCCACCTCTCCCAGTAGCTATGTGACCTAGGACCATTACCTGCCCTCTCTGAGCTCCTTTCCTCATCAAAGAAATGGATATACTAATAATATCACTAATAATAACAGGGTTGTCAAGAGGGCTCAAGGTAATGTAGGTAGGTGGTTAGCACCCAGCAGGGGCTCCCGAATGAAAGCTATTATTGCAGTTTTGTTGATCTTGGTGTCTCATGCCCTTCATAGACTGACCCCCTCCACACAAGCACTCACGCACACACCATGCACAAACACACACCCACTGCCCTTAGCAAAGTATCTAGCTTATGATTTACACCTCTCCTCACTGGCACTGGGTCCTGGGAAACCAGGTAGAGATCACAGCCATGACAATGACCAGTCTTTGCATTCCTCTTCCTAGATTATAAAACACAAACACCCATACCCCACTATTTAATCCTCAGATCTACTTTGCAGCGTATATGTGTATCCTTATGTTTTTGTTGTTGATGTTGTTATTCAGAAGAGAGAGCTAAGCATAAGGGAGGTTAAGCATAGTGCCCAAAGTCATATAATTCACAAATGGCAAATCTGGGACTGAAGTTTGATGTTCTTTCTCCCACTCCAAACAGCACCTTGCCCAGGCATAGAGTCTATGCCCTCATCTTCCCCAAACAATGCTACCATACCCAGAGGGCCCAGCTCTTTGCTAGGGAATTCCCTAACTTATCTGTGCTAATGTAGAAGCAGCTATCAAAGGATTACCCAACTCAGGTAAAATATTCGTATTTTGGTGAGTGTCTTCTGTTGACCAGGCCTTGATCCAAAGGATTCAGTGGGTATTTTCAGGTCGTGTGTGATAAATTACATTAACCCAGAAGGCTATTACCTTTTCCTCCTATGTATAAGATTTGTCACACACCTTGAGGCTATGGTCATAAGAAATAAAGGGGAGACATCACAAAATTGTAAAGTTGTCGGCAATCTTTAATTCAGTAGGGTGTAGCCCAGTGACTGGGCCATGGCATCCTACACGTAAGCCCATCTTCTCACCCAGCTAGACTCTGCCTCTGGCTCTGGGACAAGGGGGACCAGTTTAAACTTTCTGGGATGAGCTGAGAGAATAGTGAGCTTTTCAATGACATCCACGTCTCCTTTGATCTTGAGAAGCCTGTGAGGCTGTGTGTGGTAGGTGCCATTTTCCCTTCCTAGAGGAGGATGCTAGGAGGTTCAGAAGGCTGAACTCAGGTGCCCAAGATCCCAGACCAGACAGCAGCGGTGCTCAGACCAATCTCATCCAAGTAGCGCCTCTGCTACTTCTTCCTGCAGACCCTGCACGTCCTGGATAGTGAATGAAGAAACCGCACGTCTGCCCTTAAGAAGGCTAGACACCGGCCAGTCCTTGATTCTACAGATGGGACAGTGGATCACGGAGACTGGTAGGACCCACAGGGACCACACTGCATTCGGGTGGGGACCCTGGAACTCCACTGTGGTGTGGGTTTGGAGAGGGCCCAGGGACAAATCCCTCCCAAAATGGAAGCTGTGAGAAGCCCTTTATAGGGAGAAAGGAAGGAAGATCAGGGGTTAAACTAGTTATACCCTCTAAGAATGCAAAGGGTTAACTGTGGCTGCCATTTTTCCCCAGGACAAGGCAAGAGATTATGGTTTTAAACCATAGCAGGAAGATTCAGGGTAGATGTTAAAAGGAGCTTTCTGACCATGAAGGCCACAAAAAGCTGAAGTAGACTCATGCAAAAGGAGAGGAAGCTGCTTCTTTAGAATTTATACAGAAAGGTTAGCCGCTGAGTAGGATAGCACAGCCCATCATGGAGATGAGGAGATTGAAGTCGACGTAGATTTCCCTTTGAGACGCAAACTGCTAGAAGACACCATATAAACACAGTACATCTACACTTATTTTTAATTGAATAATCATTGTTTCCAATTTGGGACAACTTCAACAATGCTTCTTGTTGTATTTCTATTTTGGTTCTCTAGGGGAAATTTGAAGTTTCCTGATAATATATAATTTTAACCACAGTTTTCCTGAGGCAATAAGTTTATATGGGAAAATAGTTCACTCTGAATCTTAAAAAAATTTTTCTATGGTATAATTTGCCATCACACTAAACACACATGTCATTATCTCGTAAGCTTATAATTGCTGACTCCTCTAACCCTGACATCTCCAGAACAGGTAGTTCTCCTTCAAAGAACACATCATTGCAATACCAGTACAAACTTTAAGTGCCCTTGTATGACAGGCAGAGAAGTGGGAGGGTGAGGGAAGGAACTGACACCAGGAATAGAGAAATAAAGGACACTCTGCGACTCTGGACCTCGATGTGCCCTCCTGTCCTTCATATATGCAGATGAGGGTGCAGACATGTTCCCACAGGGCGTGTGCTCCACACCTTTTCTGGTAGGTGATGGGTTTACATGGGTCCAGCCCGCTCCTGCCCTCTCTCCCCTGTTTATGAGATGGCTCCCAGAGGAGCCAGTGTATCTGAGAGGCTAAATGACGAGGCTGCAGGGCTAAACCTGTGGCTACTTTATCCTTAGCTAGCCAGACAGCACAACAATATAGAAACTGACCGAATCATCCATCATGACTACGTTACAGAATAGAGCAGCACTTCCCAACCTTTCTCACGTCGTGGCACAAAGAGAAGATGATAATGCAACATTAGACACTCCAGGATAAACAAATGAGGTTGTTTGCAACTAACCAAGTGGCTCCAGCGACTCCAGGCCTTGCCTGGACACCCAGTGGCTGACGAGCCAGTGCTTGGTGCCATCTATTAGGAGGTCTGGAGTAGAGCGAAATGGTTAGGGCGGAGCAGTGTGTGTGGGTGGGAGAGGCTCTGAAGTCAGGAGGCTTGCATTTGAGTTCCGCTCACTCACTTATGACCTTGGAGTTACTTACTCTCTCCTTGCCTCAGTTTCCTCACAGATGGAATAGGTTAATGATAGTCCCTACCTCAAGGGGCTGTTCTGGGGATTAAATGAGTTAATCCATGTCAAGTGCTCAGAAGATCGTCTGGCACAGAACATGCACTGCCGAAATGGCAACTGCCGCCACCGTGTTGGCTCCCGAGACCTGGGGTCTGCTTCCCAGCAGGGAAGAGCAAGTGTAAACCGTGTCGTGCTCCAATCCAGCCAGAAATCATAGTCAAATGATTCATTGCTTTCTCAAAATCTGTTCCTCTTCTGTTCTTTTCTCTCACCCTCTCTCTCTCACCTCCCCTAATGTGTCCGTGGACGCCTAAGAGGCAGTAGTAAAAGAGGAAAGAGAATCGATCTGGGAGCAGGGATTCACATCCCAATTCCAGTTCTTCTTCCACTCACTAGCAGGTTCCCGCTGGGTAAGTCAACCCACCTCTGGGCTTCAAGCGCCTCATGGGTCGAGCAGTTGGCCAGATGACTGCAAAGGTCTCTTTCCGCTCTCATGTGTCAGGGCTGTTCTGTGATGCAGAATTACGTGCCATAAGGTGTGTGTGTGTGTGTGTGTGTGTGTGTGTGTGTGTGTGTGGGTGTGTGTGTGTGTGTGTGTGTGTGGGTGTGTGTGTGTGGTGGTGGCTGGTGCCTGAAACCACAGCACTGATGTCCAGGACAATTAACACACATCAAGTTAATGGTTAATGTTTTCTGTGAATCAAAACACGCCAACACATCCCCCCTTGCGGTAAGAACACACCTTCCATTTGCCAGTGTTGCCCTCCAATCGCTGCATTCTAAATTGGAGCCTTTTCTACCTAAAGAATAAATCATGTAAATATGTCTCCTAGGTAACACCTTGTTAGCTTTGTTACTTAAAGCTCTTGAAAATAATAAAACTGCCTTTCTTTTTTAAAATAGTAATTCAAACATCTCGCTTAGGCCTCCCCCCCAGCTAGCCTGAATTAGTAAAGTATGTTCATTTCTGCTCACACAAGGACACTGGATAAATATATACAGACTTACATTCATCCATAAAAATACATTTTAAAATGCCATTTCCCTGCATCTGGGGTTATTCTTCCCTAACTCTATTTTATTTAGAGGTAGTTATAACATGTACATCCTTTTTTTCTTTTTCTATGAAGTCGGGGGGTGCCGTTGCAAGGAGGGGTGCTCAGTTTCCTTGTTTGTCTTTATTGAGACAGAGTCTCACCCTGCTGCCCTGGGTAGAGTGCAGTGGCGTCATTGTAGCTCGCTGCAACCTCCTACTCTTGGGCTGTCAGTGATCCTTCTGCCTCAGCCTCCTGAGTAGCTGGGACCACAGGTGCAGGCCGCAGTGCCTGGCTGGGCTTTTTTTTTTTTTTTTTTTCTGTTTTCTTTTTGGTGGAGACGGGGGAATCTCGCTCTTGCTCAGGCTGGTCTCGAACTCCTGAGCTCAAGCAATCCTCCCGTCTCGGCCTCCCAGAGTGCTAGGATTACAGGTGTGAGCCACTGCATCCAGCCCGTGTACATCCTTCTTGCTATTAAAAATTAATACTTTAGTCTGAATAGTCACTCACAAACAACAGCCAGAGCAACATCTCTATTTAGTGCTGATCTTGATGAGGAGTCTCTCCCACCTTCATGGTCTGAGGAAAATTTTCTCTCCGTTTCTTTCTCCCCCTCCTCCAGAGGGGATGGTCCTCTGAAGCCATTTCTCACCCTCCTGGAAACCAGCTGCGGTGCTCTTGCACAGTCACTCAAGAGTGTTCTGGCACAGCCAGGAAGGGAGCTAAGGCAGAGCTGTGTGGCCTGAAGGATTTGGCAGAACGAAGCCCCAGCAACCAGGACCCTGCGGTTTCACGTTGTTTGCACTGACATAATGCCCTTCCTCTGTGAATCCCAGCACAGGCCTGCGTGAGACAGACTTTCCTGGAGTTTGGACACCTACCGCAGGCTCAAAGGACTGCCCAGCGAATAGGGCATGGTCTTTGAAGCTTTGGAGAGAGCTCTGACCGGCCCCCGAGGGATGGATGGACCGACAGCCTGGAGCAGAGCCAGCCAACAACTGGCATCCTCACTGGCTTCATGTGTCAGGCTGCGGGGGCCCAGGGCCAGCAGCAGTGGCATTGAGTCTACATCCTGGATGGGGACAGGAGGACAAGATGAATGGGGCCAGCATTTTTATTGCCTGCTGCCTTTGACAAATGACAACAGTTAGGAGAATGAGTTTACCAGAAAAAAAAGAAATATAACTCACAGAGCAGCCATGGAGCCCTTTGAGCAGAAGTGCATTTCATCTCCCCTGGTGGCACAGCCATTGTCCAAGGCAGAGAGAAACAGGCCCCTGAGAGTGGCCTGGACCCGCCAGGCTTCCCCATGACTTGGTGTCTGTGGCAGGCTGAATAAAGGCCCCTAAAGGTACCCAGGTCCTCATCCCTGGAACCTGTGAATGTTACCTCATATGGCAAAAGGGACGTGGTAGATGTGATTAAGCCAAGGATCTTGAAATGGGGAGATTGTCCTGGCTTCGTCTGGGTGGGACCTACGTGTAATCACGAGTATCCTTATAAGAGGAAAACGGAGGGAGATGTGACTACAGAGGAGATGGTGAGGTGAGGCCCGAAGCAGAGCTTGGAGTGAAGCATTTTGAAAACGGAGAAAGAGGCCAGGAGCCAAGGAACACAGGCAGCCGCTAGAAACAGAAAAAGACAAGGAAGCAGATTCTCCTCCAGAGCCTCCGGAAGGAACCAGCCCAGCTGACACTTTGATTTTAGCCCAGTGAAACTGATTCCAGACTTCGATCTCCGGAACTGTAAGAGTATAAATCTGTATCGCAACAAGTCACTAAGTTTGTAGTCATTTGTCCCAGCAGCCTTTGGAAACGCAGACAGTTCCCAAGAGCAGGAGGTGCCCCGCTTGCAGGGCCTCCCTCAATGGCAGAAAGACTCCTGCCAGCCAAAAGGGAGCACAGTGCACTCTGGGCAGATCTTCTGCATCTTTGGCCCGTGCTGGACGTGGTCAGGGCAGGGATAGGGAAGGGAATAGACATTTATTGAGCTGCTTCACAGTTCACACACTCTCTTTAACCCTCACAGCAACCTTGTAAGGCACATGTGAGCGCTCCATTTTCCGATGGAAGACAGTGAGCTGAAAGACTTCTGGCCACCTGCCCAAGGTCACACAGTTGGTCAGAAGCAGATCCCCTGGGGAAGTTTATTTGTGGCTTCCCTCCAACCCCACCCTGCGTACCCCTTCTTTAGGAATCCTCCAAGGTGGGAGATTGGGTGAGGCAGTTACTGTGGCTACAGTTCCAAGGAGTTCACTCATTCGCCTGCTCATTCATTCACTAAATGTTTAGCCAGCATCACCCAAGTGTGAGGTCCTATGCTGTGGGGAAAGGCCCATCCTGCCTCAGGTCACACACAAGCCAGGAACAGACTTTTACAAGACAAGCTATGTCAGCATTTCCCTTTAAAAGTCCACAGCCCACCCTGGATAAGCACAGAGCACAGAGGCCCACGCATAGTCACAATGGGAATTATTTTATTTTACCGAGGAGGAGCTAAAGCTCGGCCTTGTTGGTAACTTGTCGGGACAGAAGGAAAAGGGACTGGCGTTCTTCGGGCAGAGGGCAACGCTACTGGCTTTCCTGGAGGTGTGTATGAGTTCGCTCTGGGCCCCAGCACTCCCTCGGTCTACTCCCTGCACCCCAAGGGCGAGTGCTGGGTAGTGCGTGGCCGGTGTGCGAGTGCAGGCTCTGGCCTGGAGAACAGTTCTGCCAGCCTTGCTCCAGGCTTTAGCTTGGACTTTGCCTCCCTCACCTCAGGCTCTGCAGAAGCAAGGGCAGGACCCACAGCTTGCAGCTTCGTCAGCTGCTCTGTATCTGGGTATAACGGGAAGGCACCTCTGGCTTTTGACCGGGTGTCCCTCTCCGTATGTCCCTCTCCCAGCAATGATGCTGACTTTGTGTCCCATTTGGTTTTCTGTTGTTGGCTGTTTCAGAGAGGATGCTTTCAGTTGCAAATAATGAAAAATTCAATGCAAACTGACTCAAATAATCAAGGTATTTATATGGGCTTCCTCTACCGGGGTAGGGAACCTGTGGCCTTGGGGCCACATGTGGCCTTCTGGATCCTTGAGTGTGGCCTTTTGACTGAATTCAAATTTTACAGAACAAATCCTTTTAATAAAGGGATTTGTTCTGTAAGGTTTGGATTCGGTAGAGGGGCCGCACTTGGGGACCTGGAGGGCCACATGTGGCCTTGAGGCCGCAGGGTCTCCACCTCTGCTAGCTAAACTAAAAGTATAGAAGAACCGCTGGCCTCTAGGGAGGACTGTTCTAGTGCTCAAACAAGGCGACCAGGCTGGTTTTTTTTTTTCTCTATTTCTCAGCTTCATTTCCTCATCAGGCTCCACCCACATTAGGCTCTCTGTTCAGGACCCCAGAGGGCTGCTAGCTGTCCCCAAAACCGAGTCTTGGCCCAGATGGGCAGACCAGGCTGGTGGTCCCGCCTGGGAGCCAATCAGGAAGGCCAGGAGAAACAATGCACTGATGGGCTGATCAGTTTTTTGTTTTGTTTTTTTTTAGCACCGATCAGGGTCCCTGCCCCCCACTGGGGGGAGAAGGATGACATCCCACAGGAATTGGGAGTATTGTCAGGAAGGGGAAGGGGAGAATGGATAGACATCGGAGAGCCAATCAATAAATGTCTACTAAATATCTCAAAACCCAGAGGGTTTTGTTGTTGATTTGATCTCAAATGAACAAATTTTCTCCCCTTCTTACGACTTCCTAGGAGCGAATAATCTTGCAGGCGCTTCCTTAATTGGGTACTTAGGATGTCTCAGACTCCTGAACACTCCGCTGAACAGATTTCTTCATTAGGGCTCCGGGAGCTTGAGATGCCAGCTCTTCCCTGTGTTGTGTGTCTGCTTCCCCTAAAGGAACCAGGGCTGCAATATTGCCCTTGATTAATCGCAGGCTAATTATCTAGTGTGTGGATTATCACAACCCCTCCTTTTCTTTCCACATCCTGCTGCCTTTTAGCCACCCCCCTGCTCATTAACAAGCCTGCCTGAAAGGAGGGGACAGGGACAGGGTGGAAGGGGAGTACGCAGAACTCCAAATCAGTCCATTTAGCTCCTGACCAACCCTGGCACAAATTTTTGAGGAGGAAGTTGGAAGGAAATGGTGGTTTGAGATGATCTTGAATTTCCATTATCTGTGATTACATGATTCACTCCTGCCCCACGCCCCTTCCCTCCCAGCCCATCCTCCTTAGAGATGTTGAAAACAGCTAACTCCAGAAAAGGCACTTTCCTAGACACACAGACATTTCGACGGTTCCATTCTTGTTCTCCCATTTCCTAGGTATGTCAAATAACTTTTTATAGAAACCTTTTGTAAAAAATTAAGACAACTGTTTTTGACACCTGTTGAAAGGATAACAGCTCAACCCCCTGTCCAAGTTGAGAACTCAGATCCCACCTCTCAGTTTCCCAGTGGGTAGGAGTCAGGGAAGCACAAAAGCCCTTGCTAAGTCAGGTAAACAAAGTGAAGGGGATTGGGGACAGGGCAAGAACAGACGTCCCTCCCAGCAAGCTGAAGTGCTTAGGTCACCTTCACTGAGCATTGATCACTATTTCCACCCACCACCCACATTGAACTAGATTCCCCCTAACTCTGGTATGGGCTAGACAAGAATTGGTAATGACCTCCTAAGTTTCTGATCTCCTTAATAGAGTTCAAACAAAAGGGAAAGAATGTCGTTTCTAATTTTTAGAGAGCGATTTTTTATTCCAACATCTAAAAACAAAGTCCATTTCCCTATGGTTTTGCCTTTCTCCTGACCATACCTTGTGGAAGAGAGACCTCCAACTCAGCTACTAGGTGAGAGTAGTCAGGTAGTTATTAGAGAAATCCAGCTCTTTCATGCTGCAGGATGAGGGCAGCTGAAAGGCTTTAGGTTCAATAACGAACCAGGGCCAGGCGCGGTGGCTCACGCCTGTAATCCCAACACTTTGGGAGGCCAAGGAGGGAGAATCCCTTGAGCCCTGGAGTTTGAGGCTGCAGTGAGCTATGATGATGCTACTGCTCTCTAGCCTGGGCAACAGAGTGAGACCCTGTCTCAAAAAAAAAAAAAAAAAAAAAAAGAAGAGAAAAAAAAAAAGAAAGAAAAAAATAAAAATGAACCTGATGGAAATGTTTTCAAATCCAAGCCACCAGCCCCACATTCAGCCTGTAAGTCTTGATAGAAAGTAGGGGTTAGGGGCTGGCACTTCCTTTTACCAGCAACACGATCTGGCCTAAGTGACCTGCATGTTTATAGGAGAGAGTTAAGTTAAGCATTGACAACCTCTCCCAGCAATGTTTAGAAGGGTCATAAGCAACCCAGCCCGCCACCGGCAATCCTAGCGATGACTGTTCTCACCGCAGCGTCATGCAGTGCTGGGCTGAAAAACAGAAAAAGTGGGCGTCAGATCCCACTCTGCACCTAACCCTGTGACCCACTGAGGCAAGCAACAGGCTTTCTGGGCCTAGTTCTCTCGACTGGAAATGTGAACCTCAACAAACCTCACGGGGTGGTTTTGAGGATCAGATGCACTACAGTAGTCTCCCTCACCTACTGTTCTGCTTTCTGTGGTGTCAGCTACCCGCAGTATGAAAATATTAAATAGAAAGTTCTGGAAATAAGCAATTTACAATTTAAATTGCACACTGTTCTGAATAGCGTTATGAAACCTCCCATCACCTCGCACCCTCCTCCCGGGGACGTGAATCATCCCTTTGTCCAGCGTCTCCACACTGTACCTGCTCCCTGCCTGTTAGTCACTCGGTAGCCCTCTGCGCTGTCAGATTGACTGCCCCCGTACAGCCGTGCTTATGTACAAGTAACCCTTATTTCACTTAATAATGGCCCTCAAGTGCAAGAGTAGGGATCCTGGCATATTGTTATAATCATTCTATTTTATTATTGGTTGTTAATCTCTTACTGTGCCTAATTTATAAATTAAACCTTATTATAGGTACGTATGTATAGGAAAAAACATACACTATATGGGGTTCAGTGCTATCCTTGGTTTCAGGCATCTACTGGGAATCTTGGAACGTATCCCCTGTAGGTAAGGGGGACTACTGCATCTGGATACAGATGTGTTTGTAAACCACTCCAAATTGGAATCATAATAATGATGGCGATGATGATTTTGAACACGTGCCTTCATTTTAATGGCCACAGATGGTCAGTGCATAAGCTTGGGACCCCACAAGAGGCACCTACAGATGCCTGCCCTCGTGAGGATGGTTGGCTCCATAAAAATCCAAGTTTTAACTCTGCTCAAACTTGGTTGACTTCACAGCTGTCTCCCATCTCCACTGAGAGACAGCCGTGTCCCCCACTGCCCAGCATTTATAGATCCTTCTGCCAGCTGGGAATTGGAAACATCTGCCTTTGGCTCTATGATTTCATTTGCTTCTCCAATCTCATTATTGCCCCAATAATAGGCACCAGGCACTGTGCTAAGGACTTTACATGCACAACATTAGACAATCCTTATTTGTAGGTGATAGCAGAATAATAGTTGTTGCTGTTATTATTACCCCATTTTCACAAGAAACCGAAGCCCAGTAAAGATTAGTAAATGTAACTTTCCCAAAGTCACATAGCTAATAAGGGACAGAGCCAGATCTCAAAACAACCGAGACTGCCTGCCTGCATCATCTAACCACTACGCTTTCCTGCCTCTCCACTGCCTTCCCCAGTAGGCCACAGGGGACAGTCAGGCCTGTTTTTTCTAGAGAGGCAAAGCTGTCGAAAGGCTAGAGCTTCCTTTCTGGATTTTGGTGCTTGCTCCTTAGCTGGTGTGGTTCTCTGAGCCTCGTAAGTTTCACTCCGGACCTCTAGATGACAATCTACTCCCCACGACCAACAGGTTCACAGATGAACCCACGCCCAGGAGGGGAGCAGACCCTTCCATCAGCCAGGTCTCAGAAACCTGAGGATTAATTGCCCTGCAAGCAGCTTGTTAGAGGCTGTGTTGGCCGATGAGGAGAGCAGCAATAGAACCAGCCAATTAAGCAGCCAATGGTGCTGAACTAAATGTGACCTCGGACTTAATTGTGGATGTTGTTTCTTAGCAGTTTCTCACCAGTCTGGGTTTGGGGGAAAGAAAGGGAAGAGCGAGGGGAGGGCGAGTGTCAAAGGGAGGGTCCTGTCTGTAGGGGCGCAAGACTCCCATTTCTTTCTTTCTTAAAGGGACAGTAGCATCAAAGATTCAGTGATTTCCAGCACAGGAAAGCTGAGGACAGGTGGCCTTCTCTCTGCCCTATCCCCAGGGCAGCAGGCAGGTGGAAGGCCTAGGCTTACATGACAAAGGGACACGCTCTTGTCAGTTGAGTGAAACGTTTCCAGACAGGCTGGAGACCAGACTCAGGGTCACATCTCTAATAGGGAGGAGGAGACAGGGCTAGAGGCAGGAGCCGGCCTACACTTCACAGAGAGCTCACACACAGTTTTGGAACTTTTCTTTCCTGTCTACTCATGCCACCAGCTTGGTGATTAGGGAGCCCTAGGTCCCCTCCATGCTTCGTCAGCAAAGTACCTGGAGCACCACGTCCAGGTCGTGGGCCTGGAGAATAGTGGGACTGGGGGTCAGACGGAGAGGGGACAGTATCATCTCCATATCTAGGGGCACCAGCCAATCCGGCTGCTTCCCCCCCCCACCCGCCTTTGTGCGTCTGTGGGGGTGTGATGCTTGGACCTCCCTTCGAGAAACAAGCTGCCACTCAGCTGCAGTGAGCTGACAGCCTTCGGGTGTTAGAGCCTTCAGGACCCATCCCAGCTCCGGGCCACCTCTTCCCGGGGAGCCCCAGCCAGTGACTGAGCATGGCAGAGTGGGAAGCAAGGTGGAGTGTGAGGGCCAGGCGTCTCCGCCAGCGTGGAGCTCCCCATGGGGTCGGCTGAGACTGTCAGATCCGCATCGTGTTCCGAGGCTGCCCTTACCCAGTGCTGTTTCCTCGCCCCTTTATCTTTCGCAGGCATTACCCCCAATGAACCTCTTACACTGGACTCTGTCTTAGCCTCTGCTTCCCAGGGATGGGGTTCAGGACAGGCTACCCCAAAATGTGGCACCTTGGCACTTGAGAAAACAGCAAGTCATAAAGCCTAGGAAGGTCACTCTCGCCTCCCTTTTCACTCTTCTCCCCTGAAGCAGGTCGTGAGACTCTTCTTAGAGAGGTGCCCACCCTGTACCTGGAGGAAAAGAACATCCTTATCTCTGAAGACGCAGAGACACAGAGGAGGATCTGAACAGACAGGCCTTGCTAAGATCCCCCCAGTTTGTTACCATTAGATCAGACCACCCTTGTCCAATCATCCTTCTCCAAGACTCCACCTCTTCATCAAACTTAGTGTAAAAATATACAAGTCTGCCTGTTTCTTTGGGCCTTCATTTCCTTATGAAGACCTCGTGACACATAAAGCTTATCTTAAATGAATTTGTCTGCTTTTTTCCTGCTAATCTATCTTTGGTTACAGGGTCCTCAGCTATGAACCCAGCAATGGGTGAAGAAAGAAATCTGTTCCTCCCTTGCACAGAAAGTGCAACTCACACAGCCTGGTCCTGGGGGTATGTCCCAAATCCAAATGGCTGTTTCTTTCTCCCCTACTTCTCAGCCCTATTCGGATTCCACACAGATGTCCCCTCCTTGCTTACTCTGTCCTGTGTCCTACTGAGCAGGCGGCGTGTGGCCTGGGGCTCTGCCAATCAGTGCCTGCCGTGTCTTCTCCCAAATCCCAGACTCTCAGAAAATCAAATAAGTTGCCAAGACTTGGGCCATTCTAGTCAACAAGGGGGTAAACATCACAGGTTAGAGAAAGCATTTTTAGCTTTTAAAGGCGAGACTCGGAGTTTGCAATCATCGGACAAAGCAGACACTGAGTGCCTCCACGGTGAGTAGGAGCAAAGGGAAGAGGGGGAGCCTGATTTGGGAGCAGACAGCGCTGCACAGATGGGGCTGAGTGACGCAGACGCATGGAGAGTAGGAAGCACCCGAGGTACAGCGGCAGGCCGGGGAGCCCAGAGCAGCGAGAGATTAACTCAGTTTGTGAGGACCCTAGGAGGACTTCTTAATACATGCCTTTGGGTTCAGCCCTAAAAGACAGGAAGGGTGGGGCATTGTAAACAGAGAGAGGGGCAGAGATTCAGGGTCAGGAGAGGACAGGAGGACTCAGGGCATAGTAAACAAAAAAATCTGCTTATAACTTTTTTCTCCCCAAAAACTAACCTACTAATAGCCTACTGTTGATTGGAAACCTTACTGACAACGTAAATGGTCAATGAGCACACAATTTGTATACTATATTTATTATATACTGTATCTTACAATAAAGTAAGCTAGAGAAAAGAAAGTGTTATCTAGGAAGCCATAAGGAAAATGTGTTTTCTGTTCATTAACTGGGAGCGGATCATCACGAAGGTCCGCATCCTCGTCGTGTTCACATAGAGTAGACCGAGGAGCAGGAGGAAGAGGAGGGCTTGGTCTTGTGGTCTCAGGGGCAGAAGGGGTAAAGGAGGTGGAAGAGGAGGCAGGAGCGTCAGGCACACTTGATTTACCTTTTCTTGAAAAAAATCCGCATGTAAGTGGACCCGCACAGTCCAAACCTCTGTTGTTCAAGGGTCAACTGCATGCACTTCGTGGCCCCAAAAAATGTCGGCGTGTATTTACTAAGAATAAAGATATCCTTTTACATAACTACAGTGTATTATCAACTTTATTAAATTTAACATTGATACAGTCTTTTTTTCAATTGACCTAATAATGTCCTTTATAGTATAGGAGAGGAAAAGTAACGTCTTTTCCTTACTTATCACAAGGTTCATGGCCAAGGCCTTTATAACAAAAGACATTAACAAGAGAAAAGCATACAGATTTATTTAATATAAGCCTTATGTGACGTGGAAGCCTTCAGAAATGAAGACCCAGAGGAACAGGTAAACCTGTGTATTTTTATGCTTAGGTTTGATGAAGAGATTGGGGAGTATGATTGCATAAGGGGAGTGTGATCTAATGGTAATAAACTGGAAGGAAACTTAGCAAGGCTTGTTTGTTCAGATCCTTTTCCGTGTCCCTATGTCGTCAGAAATAAGGACATTTCTTTCCTCCAGGTATAGATCTCTCAAATGAAGTTCTCACGGCCTTCCTCAGAGAAAGGCCAGGGAATTCTTTTATAGCTTGCCTCAGAAGAGAAGGGCAGGAGAAGATCAGAGAGACTTTTCTCCCTCTGCTGTTTTCTCATATTCCAAGATGCCATATTTTGCGGTAGTGTGTCCTGACCCAACAATCGCATTTCCCTGATAAACAGCAGTGAGTGTACAAGCTGGCCTTTCTTCCTAGGTTCTTAGCAGTTGTAGCCCCTGGGGTTGGGGGGCAGGGGCATGGGGGGGGGCTTCTCCATTAGCAGCCACTTAAACCACATGTCAGTTGCCAATGGCCCTAGTTCCTGAGAACAACCACAGGATATGGGTCTACCTAGGAGGCGAGCAGACATCACAAAGCAGAATTGTGAATAGGTTAAGTTAGGCTGAACTTCTTGTCTGCTAAACTCAGGGCGTGTTGATTGGAAGAACTCCTTTTTCTTTCCCTCGCCATATTTACACACACACACACAATTGTCACTCTTCTTAGGCTTGTTCAGCAGAGTAAACAGCACTTTACATTGGTCCTGTATTCTGTTTAGTCAAGGATGCATTTCAGAGTCCATATCAATGAAAATGGACCCTCCCTGGAATCCAAAGCCATCCCAAGGTCTTTACCATTTGCTTAAAGGAACATCCTGCTGAAGCCTTTCTAGAATGATGGTTATTTCCCCACCATCTCTGGCCACGAGAGAGGTGTAAGGTTGTCATCCTTCTTAGGGCTGTTTACTTCCTAAATTGGTTATTTCTAACTTTGAGCCAGAATACACCTGGTACTTTATCTACTACAGATATAAAAGTCAACCTGAAAGGAGACACAAACAGGGGTGTTTCTGACCTGCATACATTTAGGAGGATTATTGGGCAATACGGAAGTTTGTTGTCCTTATCATTTGTCTTTCTGGATCTTGGCAATCCCCATATCTCAGTTGATATTCTTCTTTTTACCTGGTGACAATTATGCACATATCCCATTGTATTCCTACTTGCCTTGGCTGCCAGAAAGCTCAGAGCTAAATTTAGTACTCAATTACAACAACTATATTACCATAGATTTTTCTTCTGATAACATCTCCATTTACTGTATCCTCTGCATGTCTCTATCTGTAGCAATCTATTTACATATGATTTTATTATACATATGTTTTTAACATTAAATGTCCTAAAATCATTTTTTGGAAGCAAATGGGGTATGCCTCATAAATAGGAAGTTCCTCACAGGACACTTGTCTCATTCGGCTACTCATTTACTCACCTGTTCCATATATAAAAGCAAGTCCAAGACATTTTCTCTCGTGACTGTTAGCTACCTTTCCCGGTCCCGACTATAAATGGCCTTCCACAGAAGACAATTTGTTAAAATAGAAACGTCTCTCTTTGGATTACATCCCAAGTCTTGGTGTTTATTTAATTTCTTCTGAGGAATTTGGGTCTGATGTTGACAGAAATCAAAGAGAATGCTGGTCTAGAGACGATGATTTTTGTAAGAGAGGAGGAGAGAAAAGCCTGACTTCGGGGAGGGAGGTGCTCCCCTAGCCACACAGAGCGCAGGTCAGAGGGCAGAGTTCCTCATGAGTGACTTTCTCTTTAGCAGTGTAGACTCCATATTGATGATTGGCTCAGGCCTAAAGAGTGGGGCCAAGAACAAGGACAGACAGGTCTGTGAAGAACTTTCGAGCCATTTCCTCTGTGGCAGAGAAAACACCCAGAGGCAGGGAAGATACTCTGATGGTTGGTTCTGGAACAGCCACTTGTACTTGCAAGCTAGGATCCCCAAACTTTCCACATGCTTTTAAGACAAGTTAGAGAACTTATAGAATAGATCTGTTAGTGGGGTCATGAATAAGAATAATAATATCTGACACTTGCACAGACCAGCCAGGTGCCAGGTGCTGCCCCAAGCACTTACACACATGCTCACATGTATACACACACATGTATATATCTATCCATAGGGTAGGTAGCTCAATATTATCCCCATTGTACAGAGAAGGAAACTGAGTCCCAGAGAGGGTAATTTGCCCAGAGTTACACAGCAAACAAATGACAGATGTGGCCCCTGTACTTCAGAAGTCTGGCTTCAAAGTTTGTATTCCTTACCGCTGTACTGTACGAATCTAGCAGCCAGCACACATCTTCCAGACGGTCTGTGTCCCAGGTGAGCTGCAGAATACAGACCATCTGAGTCTCAGGTAAGATACGATACTGGTTCCAAGCCCCCGAGACGTTCAGAGAAGACCTGCCCATTGTCTTGACCATGGCCAGAAATGATAAAAAGTGTGTAGACTGAGAATCTAGTTATGTCTCTTTTGAAAAATTTCAGAAACATTGCTCCTCAAACTTCTAAGAAGAAGGTGAGAATTCAGAACACCTATTCACTCAAAACACATTTACGAGGGGCCTATTGCATGCCGGGCACTTTGCTGGGTTGTAGAGGTATAATGACTCAGACTCGGTGGGCCCTGCACTCGGGACACTTCTAGTCCCACGACATGGGGAAAGGGGAGGAGAGGGAAGCATGCTTCTCCAGGCATGGGAAGGCCTGAGCTGCGGTCCTATCCTGCCATTAACCCGCTCGTGGCCTCACTCGATTCCTCTGGACCTCAGCTTCTGGTAGCTGTAACGCGAGGAGTGGGAGGAAGAGTCCAGGACCTGCACTTCTGGCTCTAAAATTTGATTCCGGTGGTGGTTGCTGATAATGCTTTTAACTAACATTTACAAACATTTTCTTTGTGCCAGGCATTGAGACAGGCTCTGTCACATACATCTCTAAGTTTTCAAACAGGTGTCAAAGACAAAATATACCAGACAATTAAGAAGATGATTTTATTCAGGCTGCTGTAACAGGGAGAATGTTCATTAATGAAGAATGTATTGAAAGAGTTAAAAATATACCACTCTCCCCTTTCACAATATGGTGCCCAAGACTAAGAAGGAAGCCAAAGCCACAGCAATGGTTTTGAAGGCCAAGAAGGCAGTGCTGAAAAGGTATCCACAGCCAGCAGAAAGATCTGCACTCACATTCGGGCCGCCCAAGACACCACACCACACCTCCAGAGACAGCCCAAATGTCCTCAGAAGAGCACCCCCAGGAGAAACAAGCTTGACCGCTATGCCGTCCTCATCTGACCACTGAGTTTGCCATGAAGAAGACAGAAGACAACCACAGCCTTGTGTTCATTGTGGATGTCAAGGTCAACAAGCACCAGATCAAACAGGCTGTGAAGATGCTCTATGACAGCAAGGTCAACACCCTGATCAGGCCTGACGGAGAGAAGACGCAGGGGACTGGC
The DNA here is from genome assembly GCA_963575035.1 of Avahi laniger. Lineage (NCBI taxonomy): Eukaryota > Metazoa > Chordata > Mammalia > Primates > Indriidae > Avahi > Avahi laniger. Next base: position 4,804 of record CAUYSK010016827.1, on the reverse strand, counting down.
TCCTGACTACGATACTTTGGATGTTGCCAAGAAAACTGGAATCATCTAAACTGAGTTCAGCAGGCTAATTCTAAGTACGTATCTTTTCACCATAAATACATAAATACCTGCAGATGCAAGATCACTCTGACCTTCCTTCTGTTTCTTAAAAGCAGAAGACGAAATTCTCACATTGAAAGACGACTTCCCTATACTAGGAGAGCAACATTCTTATTATCAAGGTCGAACGGTGAAGACCTTATTAAAATAACTCTCGTCTTTATGCTTCCCCACATAATGTAATTGCTTTTTCACAACTTACTATTCTTTGTCCAATTCAGTATATAAGTAATTGGCTCTGACTGCTCCTTTTGGGTCTTCATTTCCTTAGGAAGTCTCCCGTGCCACGCAAAACTTGTATTAAATAACTTTGTATGCTGTTCTCCTGTTGCTCTGTCTTATCTCAGTTTAATTTTGTCTCCCCTTACAGTATCACAGAAAAGGAAGGGACCTGGGGTTCTATAGAGGCAGGTAGGCGAGGGAGTCATGCGGAAGGATTATCTTAGAATATTCAACAGCAGGGTCTTTTGCAGTTACTCATTTCCAGAGCACGAAAGGGTGGGGAATGAGGATTTCTTAATTGTTGCTGTTTTCTAAGAACACAGGGCTTAGGTGAAGTTCAATGTTGTCACAGGGGACAGACACATACTTCCATGGTCACAAATGTATAACCAGGGGTATCTAAAACCACAAAATAAACACGGAAAGTCTTCCCAAAATATTCTAGAACTCAAATATTTTTACTTGAAATTGTGGGGGCAGAATCATTATTTTATATAAAACAAGCACTTAAAGAAAAGAATGAAAATATTTATGATTTTAAAGATAAAATCTTCAAAGGAATTTCTAGTTCCCTAGGGCTAAATTTCTAACTCTGCCTCTCTTAACCATTTGGGGTACCTATGTACCCCCAAAAGTTTTAGAAGCACTGGTCACTTATTCTCCTGTTGAATTTTCATAATGACTCTTTGATATACGTATGCTTTTTATCAAAGCATCATGGGGACAATGTCATCTTTTATGTCATATTTTGTTTCTTCCTGTGCCTCCTTAACTGTCTTTTTTCTAACCTCAAAATTGGTTGTTGTTTTTTTCCTTTTGCTGCAGAATTGTTTTAATGACAAACATTTTGTCTTGGAATATTTCAGGAGTGTTGGGAAGCTAGTTCGGAGAGTTCCTGTATACCCTCACCTGCACTCCCAGTTCCCACTCAAGTTAACATCTTACATAACCACAGCATATTTGTCAAAATTAATAACATTAACATTGGCCATCACTATTAAACTACAGACTTCAATTCCACCAGTGTCTCCACTGATGTCCTTTTACAGTTCCAGAATCCAATCTGGGATTCCACTTTGCACTTAACATAAATGTCTTTTGATTGACTGAAAGAACTTTCATGAGGCCTACCAAGTGCCATGCATTGCCCTATGTCCTGGGGGAGCCAAGAAACCAACAGTCCCAGATTTATGAATGTACAAAGAAATGCCAAGGGGCAAGTGACTTGTTGTCTGCTCCATGCCACACCGGTGTGAGGAGAGGCCTCCGTGCTGGCGGCAGCCCCGGCTCCCCAACTCCAGGCAGGGTCCTGAGCCCAGGATGCGACCCTCACCAGTCTCCCGAGCTGGGCTGCCCCCTCTGGAGCCAGGGCTGGAAGGTTAACACCTTTGAAATCAGATAAAGGGCGTCAAGCCACAGCTGTGTTTGTTTTATAAATTAAAGGGCAAATCATTAAAATGATTGTTTTCCTGAAAATAAAGAGATTAAATAGGTCTCCCTTCTCCCCTGCTGCCTCCCTGCTTCTTTTTCTAATTTGTCCCAAAGGACTCCAGCTTCGCGTTAAATAGCCCCGTTTCAATCTCGGGGCCTGGGCTGGCTCCACAACAATTATAATCTCTTATCTGAACCGGCCGAATTCTTTCCAGTATTAACCGCCATTCAGATTCAGATGGCGAGGAGGAGAATAATTGAGCCTGTTCCTTAACCTTGGGGGGCCCTCAAGGTGATTCTCAAACTTTCCTTAGCCCTCGCCCTTTTCTGTGGAAGGGTTGGAAGGGTCGGTGTGTGTTGGAAGCTGAAGATTTTAATACAAGGAGGGGACGGGAAGGGGGAGGACAAAATAAGCATGGGAAAAGTGCGCAGAAAAGCACCTGGCTCTCTGGTAAGTACTCAGTAAACGTTAGTTACCACTACTAAATGTAAGAGGCCTGTGAGAGGCATTTGGACTTGATTTGGAAGACAATGGGGAACCGGGAGTGTTTTTAGGAGGATGAAGTGGTCGGATGGCGCGGTGATCCTGAGGAGCTTATAAACTGGTAGGGGCTTAAGTCCTGCACGCATCACAAGACATAAAGAAGTGAATAAAGCAAGTGCCTAATAACAGTGTACAGTCGCGCTACTTGCATGATGCCATTTCATCCGCACATCAAGCCTATCTGGTAGCCATTATTTTCTCCCCATTTTATGGATGGAGAAACTGATTAAGGAAGATGTCCAAGGCTGCACAGCTAGAAGCAGCCCCACAGGGTGGTTTTGACCCTTCCCTGCCTCCCGCAGAGACATGGAGGGTCCTCCCTTCCCACCCACTCCACACGCAGCTCCAGCACAGCAGCGCCTGAGCCCGCGTGGTGCGGGGGTTGGAGTCACTCTCTCTGAGACACTGGGACCAGATTTAAGGGCAAAGTCCATATCCTCACCTCCGTGTACCTCAGGTGGCTAGCACAGAGCCTGACTGTGTAGATACTCAATAAAAAGTGTGTTTAATACCGAAGGGACACGAAGCCCAGGCATCCCTGCCTACAAACGCCTCCATCTAGTGACTGATCTCTTGCTTCTGTTTCCTATTCTGGGACAAAAGGGCGAACCTGTTGTTTATTTAACCAAAACATAATGGACAATTAGCAATGGGAACTCTAAAACGCTCAGAGAATACAAAAATACAACCAATATAATTGTATCAGTTCCCTGAGCTCTGTAATTAAAGAAGATCCTTAATTTTTTTAATGGGGAAATAAAGAGCTTTCCCCTTCAAACCAACGTGGAGGACAGGTTATATTCCATGAGAAAATACTGAAGTAGCCCAGGATACAGGCTGAGGATAAATTTTAGGTTTGGAGGTTTCTAGGGACAGTCTAGAAAGACAGTGGGCTATGAGGGCATTCCCGTGCCCACATGAGACTTTCCGAAAGGAGGTAAACCTTACCTGCTGCCTCTCTCCCAAAAAAGAAACAAGTGACGCAATGTTAAAACAACAAATCTTGCAGCACAGCAGCATAGCATAGAGAAAATGAACTCCCTCAATCAAGACTAAAAAAAAATGGACTCTTCCAGTCAGCATGGGGGGCCAACATTGAGCCCCTGCAGGCCTCTGGATTGTCCACCAAAAAAACCCTAGGCAGAAATTATAATAATAAACTACACTTTTGATTCGAAATCAGACATTTCATATTTAATCACCTAACAGACAATGAGGAAAATGACTAACTAAGGCCACTTTGTATGGTTAAATGGCATCAAAGCCCTGTATTTGAAAAGTACTAAATGGGTTCAAAGTGAAAAACCAAGCAGCCCCCAGAAAAGCCCACAGAAAGAAAGCGAGGAGGGCCAGCCTTCCCTGGGGACAGGTGGCCCTGCTGGCAGGTGGGTGGGAGCTGGCTGGGGTGGGAGGGAGCCTGCCCTTCTTCCTTTCCACCTGACATGTGATCCCCTCCCTGGGGCCTATATTATTTAATGAAGCAGAACTTCCCTTTCCCCTAAAATCGAGACCAAGCTGGGCCATTTCTGGTTCCCACAGGTGTGTGCAGGTTTGAGCCACTCTGGCTACTGGGAAGGCTTCGGGTGGGGGTTCTGAGGGAACACAGGGTTTAGGAGGCTGTGGGGGCAGCTGAGGCTGAGGGGTGTGCTGCTCTGCCACGGCCCAGGTAACAGCCCCTCTAGTTCACCCTAAGCCATTGCCTACTGCCCAGCAGGAGGTTGGTTTTAGCTGAGCATTTAACATCTGTTTGCTTCTCAGCTTATTTCATGCTTTTTAAAAATGAAAAATAGCAAATATACAAAAAAGGAGAGAGGATAATACAATGAACCCCCATATACACCTCACCTGGACTCAACAATTGTCGGGGTTTTGCCACATTTGCTCAATCTGTCCCCTTTTCCTTTTTTATCTTTGCTGAAATGTTTTATTTAAAGGAAATTCAAGATATGCTATTTCTACTCTAAACTTTTTTGTTTGTTTATATGTTTCGTTTTGTTTTTTCAGAGACAAAGTCTTACTCTGTCGCCCAAGCTGGAGCACAACGGCACAATTATAGCTCACTACAACTTCAAACTCCTGGGCTCAAGGGATCCTCCTGCCTCAGCCTCCCGAGTAGCTGGGACTACAGGCATGTGCCACCATGCCCGGCTAATTTTTTTATTTTTATTTTTTATAGAGATGGGGTCTCACTTTGTCCACGCAGGCTGGTTCTGGCCTCTGGTGATCCTCCTGCCTTGGCCTCCCAAAGTGCTGGGATTCCAGGTGTGAGCCATCACACCCAGCCTACCCCAAATACTTCAATATGCATCTCCAAAAAATTTACAGACATTTTCTTACACGACCATGATACCATTACCATGCCCAACAGAATAAATAATCCCTTGGTGTTCTCTGATGCTCAGCATCTCCCTTTGACTATAGGAAATGATACCTCCTGGTTGGAATCAGGGGTAAGGAAAAGCCTCCCCTGATGCTGTTTAAGAATGGAATAGGCTGGGTTCATTGATA